>CATIWM010557969.1:0-30842 GCA_949671775.1 Mallotus repandus
ATCATAAAACTACGTTAAAATACAAAATTTAATCCATGGCATTCCATGGATCTTCATGGATCTTGTTCACCACCAAGGATTCAAACCACCCATCCAAAATCATAAACACAAAAAAAGAAATAAAGATTAGTAAATAAAAATAAAATCAAATAAAATCAAATTAAAATTAAATAGAATAAAAAAGATTAAATAAATAAAAAAGAAAGAGTAGAAAGAACTGATTTAATGGATGCAATATTGATTCCCCTCAGAAGGTGATCACCATTAATGAAAGCATGTGACTTTGGTTGTGTTTGTTTGTGATTTTGATTTATTTGGATTTGATTCACGGCTAAAACTTGAAAAAAGTACGTAAAGAATAAAGAAAAATGGGTGTGTTTTGGTTGATGGCTAAAAATTAGAAAGAGGTGGAGAGAAAAGAAAAGAAAAACCTCCTCCTTACGTGAAAGAAAATCACGTATTTATAAAGACACCATCCTGCAACCCTAAATTGGTTATAGGATAAAAATTAAATAAATTATTTTATTATTTATCTAAATAAATAAATAAATTTTATCTACACATTTATCTAATAAAATAAAAATAATTATCAAAATAACCTAATTAAAATCTAATAATAAATGATAAATAAAATAAATAAATAAATAAATAAATTTTTGAAAAAAAAAAGGGGTCGGTTCAATTTCCGATCGAAAATACAGATTTTCGGCGGAAATCTGTATTTCCGATCAGAAATCAGTTTAAAAAAAAACATTCAAAACGAAACAAAACAGAAGATGACCATACTAAGGAGATGAATGGGCCTAACGGCCCATTCACTTTTTTTTTTTTTTAAACTTAATTTTTTTTTAAAATCTATTTTAAATATTAAAAAAAATTAATAATAACAATAATTAAAATTAAAATAAAAATAATATTTCCTAAAAATAATTTACAATTTAGTTTAAAACCAACAAATCAAATTCAATAAATCTAATTTTACGGTCTATTTTTATCATCGGATCCTTTATCACATTCATACTCTAATCATCCTAAAATTGGATGCTTACAATATGCTATCAAGCTAGCTGAGAAAAGCCACATGTTATGTTTGACATATATGTTTAATTGATTAGCTTTTAACTTTTCGAACTTATTTTCAGCCTTTTTTTTTTTTTTTTCTATTTACAAACCGGATGGCGAATTTGAACTCAAAATTTTTGAATGTTGTTGTCACAAATGCCAGCCACTAGATAAAACATCACTACCCTTTTGGATGCTCATTTGTAACTCCAACTCACAAATCATTAATAATCATAATGTTTGATACAGGCATAAAATTTAATTAATAATCCACTCATATATGATATTAACATACATAAAAATATATTAACTCTACCATACAGGTATGAGGCTTTTGTGTGAAGGAGTAGGAGATCTTAAGTTCAAAATCTTCTCTCTGTACCCCAAAAAATAAATCTAATTTTACTAACATGATAACAGTTGTAGCCTTTATATGAATGTATAATCACACAAAATAGTGAAAAAAATGCACAAAATATGTTTGACTTGTTCTAAATTAATTTGTTCCACAAGTCATACATTATCAGAGTCTACAATCATTAAAAAAAGTGAAAGAAAAATCAAAATCTAGAGGTAATTTTGAGAGTCTATCTAAGTTTTTTGAAGTAGAAGAGGATTGAGGACAGTGTGAATAGAATAAAGAAGGAGAATTGCATAAGTAATGACTGCAATGAAGCCAACAACTAATGCTGCTGTTATTTGGTCACAATATTTAGGGACTTGGCCACAGATAGGTAACCAGCCTGCAGAAGAATTCCCCTTCTTTCCTACTTGAGCCACTGCCAATGCTGCTGAAATGCTTGAAGTTACCAACATTGTAAATACCTATGCAGCATTAATACACCAAGTAAACTTCAAAATTATATATAAGCTCAATTATCAAAAATCATTTAAATTTGGCGCAAGTTCATTAGTTAATGGGTCTAAATTATATATTATTGTGAAACAACAGTCACAAAATAAGAATAGTTTTTATTTTGACGCCACTAGAAATCAATCATGCAGCCGAGCCTCAGTCTTATTTGATCTAGACGCATTTCTGCTATATATATATATTGCTCCACTATACTAAATAGAAGTAATTACCACATCTGTTACAACAACTAATCGCCACAGTAGACTCTCTGGAGGAAGAAAGAGAACAAGGAAACCATAGACGCTTACAATTGCATTTACAATCATAAAGTACCTATATATATGAAGAACAAAACAATGTCCATTTTAGTAACAAAAAAGAAAAAAAATATACCATAGAAAGACTAGACAAAAATCAAACTAAATTGTAATTGCTTACTTGAAGGCTGGTGTATCAGTGTACTTAGCTTCATATGACACAGTTAAGAAAGAACCTGATTCATGACTGGTAGCCATGACAATTGTTGCTGCTAGTGTAGTACCCAATGCAACGAGCCTCAACAGAAGTGTACAGATTCTCTTAGCTTTGGCCATGAAAAGTAATTGCAAGAAACTCAAAAAACTTGAAAAGGGTATGCTCTAAGTGTACTAATTAGTGATTAATTGAGAAAGCAACTACCATTAAGGTGATAGTGTGTGTGTGCATGTATATAAAGGTGGTAGGAAGGCAGATGAAGGAAGGTGAACTTTTGTGTACACCATACACTCATTTTTGGTGCATTGTTAGTTGAATTGCTCATCTGCCCATTAGCACCGTCCAGTAGAAAGAGTTCCTTTTTTTTTTTTTCCAATTTTTCTGCTAAAGACTTTCATGTGTTTTAACCTATGGCCTACATTTACTTGTACTTATATATATGTGATGATAGTATTATTATTGTTTTTAATCCATTTTTTATGGCGAGTTTAATGAAACACATTTCGTGCTTCACCTCGTATGATGCATATATGGATAATTTAATTCAAAAATAATTATTTTCTTATTGTAACAAAGATTATGATCAATCACAACTGCTAAAATCTGTTAATAGAAGATTATTCTTCCTTAAATAATATTTGGAGTTTGATTCGTATAGTGTATATAGTCGTATTAAATAGTTAAAAAAATTTTATCGTGTTTATGATTCTGTCCATATCAAATTGGATTAATTAGATATTGATGAACTTTGAATACCAATAATAAAGTAAAGAAATTATAATTAAATAATTGAGGCTAAAGGACAATTATAGAAATGCTTGTTTTAATTTTTTTTTTTTTTTTTTTTTTGAGAAGTGTTTTAATTCATTAGTTGGTTGGTAAAAATTGATTATCATGATGTGGGTGAAGTTTATAGGGTAAACAAGAAAATTTTTATGATTGTAGTTAGTCTTTCATTTCTTGATAGATCAGTACAATATAATTATTTTTCTTTTCAAAAAAAATTTAAGGATTTTTTTTTTTAAATGGAGTTGGACTGGTCTGGGCCCATGAACATCAGAGGCCACAAATCCACTCAAAACAACTGTGTTTGGGGAGAAACTAGAGTAAACGACAACGTTTTCGGAAGGTAGATCAATTTTCCTTATTCGCAATTCCCAGCTCCTTCAAAAGCCACTGAAATTTTCTCGGGACCAAACAGACAATAGAAAAAAAAATGGCACTTTTAATCTCTAGAGCACCCAAAATCACTCTCTCAAGAATCCCAACAACAGCAGCAACAGCGTCAAAATTCACAAAATCAACAGCAGCGACAAGAGTAGTCTTCAATCTCCTATCCAACAAACCTCACTATAATTTGATCTCAATCTCCAAACCACGCCCTTTGCCTCTATTCACTTCAAAAAAATCTTCTTTTAACCTTATCGCTAACCCAGTTATCCGAAACAACAGCGTCAGATGTCTGTTCACGGGCATTGTAGAAGAAATGGGGGAAGTCAAACACATTGGCCCCACAAAAGACGGCGGCTTTGAACTCAAAATCGGGGCAAAAACTGTTCTTGAGGGTGTTAATCTCGGTGATAGTATCGCCGTTAATGGAACTTGTTTAACAGTTACTGATTTTACTGATAATGAGTTTACTGTTGGATTAGCACCGGAAACCCTGAGGAAGACTTCTCTTATAGAGCTAAAGTCGGGATCTTTGGTCAATTTGGAGCGGGCTGTGCAGCCCACGAGTCGAATGGGCGGGCATTTTGTTCAGGGTCATGTGGATGGCACGGGAGTGATAATTGAGAAGGAGATAGAAGAGGATTCATTATGGATTAAGGTGAAAGTGGATGATGGGTTGTTGCGATATATTGTGCCAAAAGGTTTTATTGCTGTTGATGGGACTAGTTTAACTGTTGTTGATGTGTTTGATGAAGAGGGTTGTTTTAATTTTATGCTTGTGTCTTATACTCAACAGAAGGTTGTTATTCCTTTGAAGAATGTCGGACAGAAGGTTAATTTGGAGGTTGATATTTTGGGGAAGTATGTTGAGAGGTTACTTAGTAGTGGGTTTGTTGAATCCATCAAGACTTCATGATTTTGTGGAAGGAAAGGTAATTTGTATTTGCTACATTTGAGGAATTTTTAATAAGATTGGTTGAGGATTGATGTTATTGTTTTATGCTGCCATTTGTTACCAACTTTACCTAGTTCTCCTCAAGTTCCCCATTTTAATGAGATGTTTTAAACTATAGCTTTAAAGAAGCATTTTATTTGCAGTTCACTTTGCATGAAGTTGATTGGTTTTGTGAATAGTTAGGCCTAGACTTTTTTTTTTTTTCCAAAATGAAAGAATGTGCTACCCCTGCATAGATCCTGTGAGTTTTAGAATAGAATCAGGAGGAAATCCCAGCTGCATGTTGTTTCTGCTGCTGGTTTCCATTCTGAGAGGCAAGCCTTGGAGACTGTTTTAAAGAGTGCAAAGAAACCAGCATTTGTGATCAGATGAGCAATTTCATGAACTTGTTGGTGATACCTCAAGCAATTTTTTGCTTGGTATCATATCAAAATCGAATGGCAGATCTTAAAGGATTAAAGTAACTTCTTTTTGAGGAGGGATACTGGAGATTAAAAAATGGAAGGATTTGCATTACCTCTAACGGCTACAATGTTTGCCAGGAGTTTTCTTTTGGTTCACTCAAGATAATTACTCGGGGTGGCAGAGGATCCTTCTTTGTTTGCGTTTTGTTTCACTTACATTTTATAAGCGGGCTGGGTTGTGGAATAGGCTCTTTAGAGGTTATGGGCAGCCAACCATTTTTGGTGGATTCTGATGCAGTTTGTTCTTTATGTGGGCCTAAACATCTGACAAGATAATCTTGCCAATTTCCACCACTGCCTTCCATATATGAATTTTCAAGGTTGCATTGTTAGTTTCTGCGGGACAAGGGTTTTAGAATATTGATTTTGTGGCAAAGTGCTTAGTGCCCGAGTGTTGAACCTTTTCTTTTACCTTTATTATGATGACTCAGACGTTTAGTGGTCCATGTAGTTCTGATAATACATTCAGATGAAAAGCATTTGTTGGATTTGTTTATTTAAGTATTGCATGATTGGGTGATATTATCCTACAACTATGGTGCTAACAGCCCACAGACATGTTGAAGAAAGTGAGGATGCCTTTATCACGCCTTAGAAATTTTAAATTCATCGTGGACTTTGACTCGCTATTATGTCAATGACGTTGACTGAATCTAGACCAAATTAGTTGTTTTGCCTTAACATTCAGCCGGTCTTTGATCTTATGCCAGAGAAATTTGTATATTCCACAGGGTTGGGAATTTGTGACTAGTTGTGCTAATTAGTCTCTCAACTAGTTAGCATTTTGGGGTCTGATATGTCTGAAATTTGACAAGCTTCAGAATACGAAATAATGTCTGCCTGATTACAGAATCTTGATATGATATTTGGTTGGGTTATGATAGACTGGTGGCGAAATTCTTTGTTCGATTAGGAATATCTATTTATATATTTATGATTGACAGCTTCATAAACGGCAAGCATGTGATGTATGATGTTGTTTGATGTGGTTTCCTTCAGATGAACATATCATAACAGGTTGTGATAAGCCTAGGGAAAGCAAAATATACAAAAACAAAAAAAAAAACAAAATCAGTACCAAATACGTGCGCACCTTTGGTACTAACTAAATTTTGTTGGTGGTGATGATGGCTGCTAACTACAATAGCAAATCTGTTAAGTATCAGTATTATGACGGGGAGCAAGAAACCTATCGAATGGAACAATTCCACTTTGACCTTTTAAGTCTGAAGTGGGTGCAAACAACTCTTCTCACCCTTCCCAATTAGTTGCTAGTTAGGTGAGGTATTCTTTTGTCTATATGGCTTTTTTGGTTAGTAGTTTATGGGCAGTTAAGCAGGCTGCAATTCGCATGGTGTAGATTAGTTGAGCAGGGAGCCCAACAACTATATTGAATTAGTTTAATTTTAGCTTTATCTTTTGCTTAACGTTAGAAGTGTGCTTCCTAATATTTTATTGTCCGCATTTGACGTGCATGATCTATTGTATAATATTATTGTAAAATCTCTCTTTGAATATGAAGTTTATTTTATTAGCTTATTCTTCTTTGTATCTGTCATCTCTAGTGGTTTATATTGCATTGACTCAAAAGATGCAACTTTTTTTAACTTTGAGATAAAGTTGTATGCTTTTCTGGCCGTGCATTTGTTGAACTTTTCTCGGATGATGAAAGCAAACAGTGCAACGCACAAGTTGTAGTGAACATTTGTTGGATTTCATTTGATGAAAAGTAAGCATAGTGACCATTTCGCAGGAATGCACCTTTGAATCTGCTTGTGTACATATCTTCACTGCTAGGAATTTGATATTTGTGTAAGCTAGCATTATGAATGATTAAGTATTATAGAACACCTCTGAGTGCTACCGACTGGGGCGAGTGGTGGCCTGCCTCCAGTAAGGATTTCATCCCTGACTAGTGCATTTCTTTAAGCATATTGGTCTTTTAAAGATTGTTCTGCCTCCAGTAAGGATTTCATCCCTGACTAGCACATTTCTTTAAGCATATTGGTCTTTTAAAGATTGTTCTATTTTCAATATTTTCTTGCAACTTCATGATCTATGTCCGTGTGTGAGCCATCTAGCATCTTGAACACTACCCTTTCCTTAGTTCTTCTTGTGTCATGTCCGCAAGTGCCCACATGTCAACTAATCTGCCTCCATTTAACCTCCCAAAACAAACACTAAAAATTTGACAAATATGTGTACCTAAAAATTGTGGTCGACATAAACAATTGGTATGCCACGTGTCAGGGACCCAAGTGACATTTATCTTTTATTTAGAATAACGATTAAAAAGAAAAATCAGAGGCTCATCTATTGCTAACAAAATATACTTGCAACATCAGAATAGCAGTTGTGTATTGGACTCTTTCACATGATGATGCACTGCTATATTTTAATTATATAATATATTTTAATTTTTGTGGTTTTCTCGGGACAAATGCTGATTTCACCTTAACATTAATTTGGCCTTATTTGGGTACAAATTTTGTCTGTTTTTTGAGAAATGTGTATATACTTATCAAGCAAGCAGGAACATGAACATCCACTTCAATTAATTGATTTTACATTTTTTTTTAAATTGTACTTGTATTTATGTGTTTAATTTTTAGCATTTCAAGTTTATAATTTTAAACAAACAAATTGTAACCGGAAGAGGTGAGACACCCATGATCAAGAAGGCATAGGTTCAATACTTTAGAGTATGTAAATTATGATTTTTGGTTTCTGATGTACTATTAGAAATAATATCTCTCACATATTTTATATGTAACTATTATATATAGTTGTAACAATAATAAATATTAATATAGATAGATATATATATATATCTAATATATAGAGTATTTTCAGTTGTAATTAATATGTAATATTGTTCAAAAAAAATTATAACTAGAAGTAAAATATCATTTGTACACGTTAATAGAGGAGGAGACAAACGATGAATAGCAAAATCTCCCTAACATATAATTTTAAATTTTATCTCCTCTATGTGGAATGTCAAATTGTAAAAATAAATTAAAATCTTATGTAAATAAAATGTTCATTAATTCAAGTAGTAAATTCGAATCTCATGCACAGAGAAATAATTATTGAGAGAGTTTTTTATTTTTTTATGGATTTATTTAATTTAAATTTTAAAATAATTAAAATTTTTATAACTATAAAATACTGAGATATTAAATAAAAATATTTAATTGTATAGAAAAGCTTGTCACTAAAAACAATTGTTTGGAAATGGATAAGCTATACTAATAAATTTTCTTGGTGAATCTTCAAGAAATGCATTGTGCACACGAAGAATTGTGGCTAATTTTTTATGGCAAAAAAATTATATCTAGTAATAATGTAGATTTTCTAGTTCTTGTTTTTTTCAACATTAAATAATTTAATTGTGAAACATGAGGAGCTATCGTGGAATGATCTGGGCCATACAAGTGTGCAACAATAATTGCTCACAACTTGAAAAAAATCAACCTATCAAATGACTTAACTTCCGAACAAGTCATTTCATCACGTCCAAAATTCATTTACCAATTTACTTTAATGCCCCTCTTCTACCGAGAAAAAAAAAACTTGTTTTACTTTACTGCCCCTATTTTTTTTTTGAATTTTAATTTTTATATTGCTTAATTCTTTTTGCAAATTAGTGGAAAGTGATAGGTGGAAAATACTAGAGCATCTTCTCTTTAAACGTATATTAAAAAAATCTTCGAAGATGAAGAATTTTTTAGTTCAACATTTAACTACAAATTTTTTTTTTTATGTTATTGTGAGTTTATTGTATTTATAACTATATTTGGCATATATTATATGATATTTAAATTTAAACTATCGATCATAAAATATAACTAATATATATTTTAAATCATATTAATATTTGAATTATGAAATTATGATATATTTAATATTTTTATTTTATCTTTTAAAAATTATTTTATTTTTTATTTAGTTCATACTAAAAAATTCAAAATTAATTTTAAATTCTAGAATTTCACTTATTTTAAATTTGTATTAAATATTGTGCATAATTGTTCATTATATTTTTTACTTAAAACATCAATATTCAAAACTCGCTAAATTTTAACTAATTGAATTTGATCTGGATAGAATCATAAAAAATAAAAAAATTTCTAAGAACTTATAATAATTTTAATTTATCTATATATATCATAAAAATAATTTATTATTTTCTTAATTACATCGGAAAATGAAGAAGAGGCCAATACATGCCAAAGCTAAATACATGTGGTGGATTTTTTTTTTAATTCCAATAAACAAAAAAAATAAAACAGAAAAAATTAAAATCGTAAATTTCTGATTTTGTTTAGAAGTCAAAAACGTAAATTCAGCTGCAAAGAAGAAAAAGGGTATAGTTGCCGCGTAAAAGATTCGAAGTTACTAACTACTGGCCTATATATACTTGCCTTTGACCTCACCTCTTTCTTCGCCATTCAAATTCAACTCATTCTCCCCCAAATTTTCTCTCTTTCTTACCAAGAAACCGCAACACAACACAGACCCTTTTCTTGTCCGTTTCACAAGATCAAGATTCCGGCAAAATTTTGATTGTTTTGGCTTAAAAAGTTATGAAGAAATCAGGTTTCTTTGCCGCTTCTGTTGCTGCAGTTTCTGCTACTGCCATCTCTGCTTCTTCTTCTTCTTCTTCTTCATCGTCTAACACAACCTTTATGTGTAATTCAAGTTTGCAGCTTTCTCATGAGGTAATTACAAGCCTTTTAGTCAATTTTTTTTTCTTGAAATTGAATCTGAGTCTTCTTTTAATTTTTCTATTGTCCTTGTTCTTGTTGTTTTTGCATTCTGCTCTGTTTTCCTCTGTTTTTGGCTTCTTAATTTGATTTTTCTTGGCTTTTTGAGCCTCCTCTTTTGTGGGTATTTTGATTTGGATTTCATTACTAATTTAGTGTGTGTTGGATCGAATTTTAACTCTGAATCCAAAAAATTCTATTTTCTTTTCTTTTCTTGCAGGAAGAAAGCTCAAATAATGACCAAAAAAGGTCATCTTCAACAGAGAAATTTGCACCAAGGTTTGATGGATTAAGGTTTATTGAAACTCTGGTGACTGCTCATAGATAGAGATTTCATCTTTCTGAGTACTAAGCTTCAGCATCATATCATTACTAATTTTAACTATGCGTCCTTTCTTTTTCTCTAATATTTACAAGAAAAGAAAAAGAGCAGAAAAGAGAAAAAAAAAACAGATATATTATAAAGAAAATCTTGACCTTTATTTTTCTTTCTTCCCCTCCCCCCCTATTGGATATGATTAGGAGAAGAAGTGTAATGTGTTGAGTCATGTTTTTGTATTAGTGTTCACATTAAAAATTTTCCACTTTTTAATGTTAAGCTTTTTGTTTCTTTATGTGTTTTTTTTTTTATTTGGATAATATTTTATATTCATATACCGCGATATAAATCACCGACACTTTTAATTTTATCATATCTTTTAATGTATCAATAAGTTGCCATCTGGCACTAGATGATTATTTTTCAAAGTGATATATGTTTTTCTTTTTGTGATTGACAATTCCATTGGATGTGATTACTGGAGATTTTTTTGTGATAGGTTGCTATGTTCAAGGTTCCAATGGATTATTTCAACAATATTTATATTAGTTATTTCAATGTGGGCATGGTTGGTTATGTCACTGATGTATGTACGTTATAATGATATTGAGAAACAATAAACATGGCCTAATGCTAATGGGAATTTGGTATATTCCCCCCTAAATTCTCTATAAAGGTATTCCAATAAAGTTGAATGGAATAAAGCTATATAATTTTTTTTGTTGCTATACTTATTATATTGACAGAGATATAAATTTAATAAGTTAATGGGTGAAGTTTTAAATTAAAAGTTTGTATTTAAAATTATTCAGTATACTATAAAAATGTAAACAAAAATTAGTACAGTCTGATTTGATGGCCTAGTAAGATGAAGATGAGGCGATTCGTAATCATATGGCAAGAAAGAGAATTCTTAATTGCAGTCGGATAAGAAAAGGACTAGTCTCCTATGAATTTATGCACTTGCCAGTTGCCATGATCATAATTAAGACATCAATTTTCATTGCTTCATACACGATAACATTCCGGTAGTAAATGCTTGAAAATGGTTTTATTTAGGAGAAAGACAGACGCTTTTTTTTTTTTTTTTACATTTGATGTTCTAACTTTTTTGGAGTTCATTTAAATAAATTCTATAACAAAGATAGATCTCTTCTAATTTTAATGTGTAAGGTTGTGATGTATCAAGAAAGATGAATAGTTACAGAATCACGGCAATACCAAAGAAAATAACTTTTTTTTGAGGGGTGGAGTGGGGGGTGGGGGGTCTATTCGGTGAGAAAACTTATTCTCTAACTGCTGATTTTCTAAAGCAATCATGAAGCTTGCAATTGGTATAAAGTCTGATGCGAACCATGCACTTACAGAGCGTGCAAGTTGCTCCAACAATTTTGTTCAAAGGTTGAAACTATTCCACGAACATACTACATGATAAGTTTCCTGACCAAGCAACAAATAAAGATCCCACTTATATACCTTTCTTGATTTGGATGGCTATACTATACATTGTGCTGCTTTCGGTCAGGTAATGCAATGAAGTACCTTTTCTTCATCTTTAAAAGCATGTTGCAATTGATGTTGAAACACAAGAATTAGTCTTCTTCGCACACTTTTACATTAAAAAATATATATATATTGGCGACTGAGTTAAGATTTTTATATTCTTTAGTATTTCGTCGTTTTAGCTTTATAAAATAAAAAAGTAAAATTTATTCTTCGACATGGATCTTTGAAATGGCAAATTGTATATTGATTTTGATTGATTAACAACCAATCACTTTGGCTTTGTATAATCCATCCATTGATTTTGCTTTAGAATTAATGGGGAGGATAAATTAAATAAGAAAAAGGTGACCAAAAAGAGAGAAAGAAATTGATCAATAATAAAGGAGGATCAATTCCAATTTGAATAATTCTTTTACCCTTTTACTTGTTTTTGTCAAATCTTGATAGGGTGCCAAATTTCTTGAAAGGAAAAAAAAAAAAGCAAGAGACAATACACAATAATTCTTGTTTATGGAAAAGTTCAAGCCAAAATTCATTGTTTCTTTCTTGAATATACAATAATGGTATGAATATTGATTGTTAAAAGTATACAAAATGTTAAGGGCATATCAATCATAGTGAGAAAATTGCGCCGCTGAGATGGGAATTTGGCATACAACAGATGGAGAAAGCTATGGCCATGTGAAGCCAGCCATATGCTTCTTTGGAAGCAATAATTGGTCTTGTGTGGATCCATATTAATCCAATGTGTGGCCCTTGTTCTTTTCAACATTAAAAGGAGAGAAAAAAAAAATCTTAGCTCATACATAGCTCGTTGATAATATATAGGTTTTTTCTTGGTACCCAGAAGCAACTTCACCACTTGTGTTAGAATGAAGGTTATCTATTATTAGATATGCAAATTTGGCAACATCTTGTTCTTGCATTGCAATATTATTATAGTCCCAAGTGAAAAAAGATCAAGAGACTAGAACATTGACATAACACCAAAACCTTCAATTATGGCAGGGGACTATTAAACAGCTAGAATCACAATATCCTATAAACTTCTTATCTAAATAGTCTTTCCAAAAAGTAAATAAATAAATAAATTCTTATCTATATTTTATCTTCTGGCCGACATATATGCATGTACCAGGCGTGGCTTAAATTATACGACCTATTTAGTGCAAAACGTTTTATACTATGTTTTTCCAAAAAACTATCTTTAAACAAAATATATATTGAATCTAGCACAACACAATGTATAGAGCATCCTTAACCAATGAAGAAGTAACATTTTGGGAAAAAAAAATCTTGAACGGTTAATAATCCAAATTTCATAACCTAGAACAACTGGAAATATAATCCTAGAAATCCAGCAGTGAGCAGCAACGATTGAGTAGCACCAATTTGAACAACACTTGAAGTTGTAGTAGAATTTTTCACATCATCACAGCTAAGACCATCTTTATCACCTTTGCATTCATTGGCAAACAGGCCAGGAGGGTATTTTCCATAGAGATTTATGTAGCTAAACATGGTTTCAGCACAGTTATTAGTTCTGTCATTAAGGATTTCAGCATAAGGGCAAGCAAACTGTACCAATGCCCCACAACATGCCTTGACTGGGTATTGAGGTCCCTTGCAATTGTTTGTCAGGATACTATAGTCCAAATTCTCAAAGCTCACATTGCACTCTGCATGTGATTTAAAAAAAAATGTCATTAGGCTCCTAATCTGGATACTCTTTAATGAAGGTATTAAAAAAGAAAAACAAAATTAAACTCAAAAATTTTTTGTCAATGGTATAGAATCCCATTGAATTTCTTCGTCAGTACGTTTCATAGTGGAAGGTTCATTTTCAAACTCTCCAGGTCAAATTTTTTGGATCAATGCTAGTTACGAGATGCGAATAAAAATTAATTTTATATCCAATATGGTACAAAGATACCTTATAATAAAAAAAAATTCATACGGCACATAATATTTTAACCTAAACCCACAAAAAGCCACAACAATTCTTGCTTAACAAATGGATTTTCAAGGTGTAATTATTAAAATACTGACAATAAAAACAAAAGAGAGGAAGAAAGAAGAAGTAACCTTTCTTGACCTGCAGAAGGGTACGGCCAAAATGTTCATGAACATTAAGTGCATCATCTGTACATAAATAACAAAAAATGTAATCAGAAAAAAAGAATAGTGGATTACAATTTAAACAAAAGAGGCTAATAAAAAGAGGGAATTCTTACAGGAAATGAAAGAGGAAGAGGTGGCAAGTCCAGCTAAGAACATGAACAAGAAAATGAGATAAAACCATGAACTATCGTTGCATGCCATTTCTTTAAAACATTAATGGTTTTTATTTCTTTTTTTTTTTTTTTTGTCTTCCCCTTTTGGAGATCTAAATTGATCTCCAATGGAGTTGAGACTAGCAATGAGCCTGCCTCCTTTTTTTCCTTTCTTCCACCAGGATAAAAATTGTTGGCTTTGGCCTGTGTTCTTGATTTTTTGCCATTTTTAGCAAAGCAGATAAAAGAGAAGCGGAGGAGAGAAAATTGTTGCATGAAATTTGGTTTTAGTGGCAACCAATTAAAAAAAAAAACCACTTGAAAGAAAAGGTTGTCATTTTAGCTAACACAACAAAAACTTTAGTGCTTTTATAGTGTAAGTTACAAATCATATGAAAATGGAGCTTATAAGCTTTTAAGCATTTTAATTCTTGGACCATTATATCGTACCAATAACAAATCATATGAAAGAATAATCACTAAGTTACCAGTACTGTTACAAATTCATGAAACACCAAAAAAGCTCCTCCTCCGACAGGTCTTTGTGTATTTGGGGCACCGACATCTTTTTATTAAAAAAAAAAAAATTGTCAGGATGTCGCGATCCAGTACGCATATTACTATCCATGAAATAATATGCTCCATCAATGTTCCAACAATTAACAACTAAATATTCCTTTTCTGTCTAAATGATATTGGATACTGTATAATATGTTTAAAAAAAATCATGGAATAGAAGCAATTGGCTACATAGTGAGGCAACCTACCCTTTTACAAAACACTCACCATAAAAAGCAATAAATTTCATTAAATATTGATGAATCAAGAAATTGACACTCAAAATTTATCCTACTTTTTACACCAAATACAAGGGGTCAAGGTGATTTCACTAAAATATTTTTGATGTGGAGTTTTCACACTAAAATTGCATACACTAATTTGATCAATTAGGTTGAAAGTAATTTATGCATTTAAAAGGTGGGCAGTTCATGATGTGAACGTCATATATTTTTGGTGCAGATATTTTTTCAAATAAATCCAAAATTTTTGTGAAAAATGAACAAATAACCGTCTTCAGTTTTCCTCCACCTTCTGCTTCTTTGTGAATTCTTCCAAATAGGGCCTAAGGAGACACAATTCTTTCAAGGTCTTAGACATGAAGGGTGCAAAGAAACACACATACCCGAAGAGAAATTAAGTAGCAACCCAAAATTATCAAAAACATTTCTGTCCAAAGAAGCTACAGACAGTAGCAGCAGTGTTGCAATTGTAAAATTTGTGAATTTGTAAAGGCTGCTAGGTGAATTTCAGACTGAATATGCATTCTGCATGACATCATTTTCCTCTCGCATTTTGAGCACTCCACATGATTTCCCTATATTGAGTTTATAAACTGTAAAATGGCAGCGCAAATGACCCGTGTCAGCTTCAAAAGACTAATTCAATTGCCATTTTTGCCAATAATTCGATCACAAAGTGTATATGTGGTATATTAATATTGTCATATTTTAGTCCAGTAATAAGAATAAAGATAGACATTTACCTCTGTATAACAAAATCTTTGTAGTTAGAACATCTAGTCCTACTGTTAAAGAATATTGAAGTTGGCTGGCCCTTGATGGATATTGTTATTGTGCCTCACTTTACGATTTATTGACCTACCCATTCTAAGACGTCGAGTTGTTAGTGCTTCTAATAAAACAACTAAGGAGTCCTCTACTGCTTCAGCCTGTTTATCCAATCCATAGGAACTGAATTCTGGAAGATTTTGCATCTCAGAGAGGAGGCTAATAGCTGCTGCCGCTGTACAGGTGCGATCCCATGATGGCTGAGGTCTGTCCAGAAACACCACTGATGGTTGCTATTAAGTTTAATATGAAAGTGCCTTAACAGAAATGGAAGAGACTATAAATGAGAATTGGAAATGTGAATACAGATGGTATGGGACAGAAGCTTCTCGTGAGACAATTTAACTATGTCATACTCATAAATCTCACCTAAGTTTATGCATCGTAGATGCACCAGTAGCCAGGGATATGCAAGGAAGATCCTCTTCTCCCCAAATCGACTTTGTTCGTTCCTGCATGTGCAATAAAAAATTTTCAGTGGTTGCTATCTGGGGACAGTAAGAAAACTAAATCCATGATATTACAGGAATAGTGCAAGTATAAACTTGGTTACTAAGTTCTATCATCAATATTACTAATAGCAGATAGGCCTTTCCATGCAAAATAGTGAAAGTTTCGTCATGAACAACAGAAACTGGCAATTCAAGTAATGGCAAACCAAACAAGATAGAATAGGAACAAAATATAAACTTTAAGTTATTACCTTCAAACGCCTAAACATTGCAGCAGAGTTACTCCATGTACCATCAATCAAGACAAAATTCAGAGTTTTCCCTTCAGTAGTCTGTGCAGTAAAATCAACATGAAAATTACCACCTACTTGAACTGAAAGAAAAATAGATATTTCAAACAGAGAGAAGAAAGCCCATCCGAAAATTATGTTATTTGGTTGTACATAAACACTTCAAAGTAAATACAGAAGTTACAATATAAGCACAAAAACAAAAAAGCATGTAATGTTGCTGTTGTAAAGGAGTACCATAGTAGGAGAGCACTCTATATCCAAGGAAGATCTCTGAACAAAAGCATCATGAACAGACTTTGTAACTGCATTCTTGTTGGGGTAAAGGCACCAAACCTTGTCTTTTCCTGCAACACATCAGAACAAAGTGGCTCCAAGACTATGAATATGAACATAGAGGATTACATAGCTACACTGTTTTTGTACACACTGAACATGATTTAAACTATTTTATCGGATACATTAGCTTGTAAATTGATGAAAAATTGTAGAGTTAAGGGCAATTCCCTCAAAATTCTATTTGTTTTTCAATGTAAATGAATATATGTTGTCATATAGTAGGGCATTACAAATGTCTGTGACATGAAGATTCTTGTGCTGTAAAGTATATGATATGCCTATGGATGAAAAGGACCTGCAAGCTTGAATGCATTCCACATGACATCCTCTTGTTCAGTAATGCCGAAAAGGCACAAAGTAGCTGATTGGACTCCAAATACCTGCCATAACAATTTCCCAGTGTTGTTTTGTCGTAGAAAATCCTGCGATGCAGTTGATGGACAAATGTTGATTACAAAAAGGACAAAAAAATCATTCAGAGCTTAAAGGAACTAAAAAGTAAAATGACATGTTAAACCTTTGGATGCATATACAGCCAGAATCGTATACCAGACCAAAGAGAGGAATGCTTGACTTTTGAACACATGCAATCTTCTTCTAGAGGAAGCCAACACTGCAAACCAAAAGTATTCCGATAAGCAGAAGTACAAATATATCAAATGGAATGGTCCACTCCTTTTCAAATGCTTAGTCTACTTTCTGAAAATCTACTTAAAGCTAATAAGGAATCCTCACACTATTGTGTATATACCTTCTGGCAAAGATAACCTCTACTTCCAAGCAAACGGCACGCTATTTGTCTAGCTGAAAAGAAAATGAGCTTCTGTTCAGAATCACCTAAACCCTCATATGTTGCTCTGTGTTTCTTGTCCTCTTGAATTTTAAGTTCTCCCTGATTTACACAATACAAGAAATGAGAAACTTTCCTTTATAGGAAACACATCCAGCTGTAGCAGTATACAGCTAACAAAAAATAACTACAAAGCAACATTCAGCCACTGTAAAAAATCGGAGTGCTTTATTGTGTTTTACTTGGTCACTAACAAATTGAAGGTTTCCTAACTTACAATTACTAGATCAAAGTTTAGAAAAGATTCTGAATTTGCTTCAAATTTAGCTTCTATACACTAAATTAACTGCATGAAAAAAATTCTATTGCTAATTGCACATAAATCCAAGTCACTTTCCCTTCACTTTCTCGGCAATCAAACAGAAATCTTTTATCTAAATTACCTGAAGTTTGCCACCATTTCCACCAAAACTCATCTGGGCATCAATATTTTTCTGCAAAAGATTCAAATCCTCAACGATTTCCAAAACTTTAGCCGGTACAGGCGATGCAGTGCCCCATCCCTGCCATTCTTGCAGCGATATAGACGCATCCGCAGTGCCATTGGAATCAGCTTTACTTGAAGGAGAAAACGAAGCAGAGCTAAAAATGGTGGCGTTTAGGCCTCTGGGTGGCGACTCCATGTGGATCTTGGAGCAGAAACCGAAAGTTGCAAGTAAGTTTTTGAAGGCGAAGACTCTGGTCGCAGGGAACATGGTGGTTTTTTATGGGTTTTTCGCATCGCAGCTGGTTTGGGTTTTGGTGTAATACGGAGCGTTTTATTCAGGTGAATAAAAAAAAAAGCAAGGGTAATTTGCAGTCACAGTACCCATATTTTTTACTAAATTCCATTATAATACCTAATTTAATTTTAGTCACTTAATACTATTTATCCTTGCCTGAAATCGATATAGAAATTACATGATGATAAATTTTTATTTTTATTTTCATATGGCAGGAATGTGGCACCACATCAGCGCCACATGCCTGACTCATTTTTATTTTAAAAATTAAATTTACTTATTCTTTCTTCTTCCTTCCTAATTTTCACTTTATAAGAAAATTGAAGCAAAATTCTCAAAGTTTCCTTTTTTTTTTTATTTTTTTGGACTATATATATATATATTTTTTTTTTCTAATTTAAATATTTTAGTATTAAGAATTTTTTGATAATTCAATATTCGTGATTTCATATCTATATCATTAAGGTAACAAATTTCGTTGTAACTTATCATTTTTTTCCTCTTCCAATGATAACAAAAATTAAATTTTAATTTTAATTAATTTTTCAAGATTTTAACTTTTAACTTAATAATAATAGTGTTATTGTCTATATAGCTCAAAATTGTTCTATCAAGTAAAAAAACATTAAATTATTTTTTTTATATTTTTATTATTATTACCATCTAAAACTATCAAATTTATTTTTTCTCCTTTATTAAATGGTATAAAAATTTTAATTTTTAAAGAAAAAAAATCACGAACTTTAACAAAATTTATCACCTAAATTTATAAATATTAAAGTATAGATATTAAATCCATATAAAGAAATTATAAGCCTTAATACTAAATCGTTTAAACTGCATAATATTTATTATTATTATTATTATTAAAATATTTAGTATTTTATTTACAAAAATTTTTAGTACAATTCACAAAATCTATATAATAATAGTCCCAACTAAGTCAGTGTTTTTAACAAGCAAAACAGAGAACTCGCTTTTGCTGTATTTCTGAGCTAATCTTCAAACACAGCAGAACACAACACAAACGCTCTCAACCTTCCAATTGTAATTCTGTTGTTTCGGTCTCTCCGTTATCATCTATCTAACATTCTTAACCTCTCCTAAACTTCTTCTTCTTCTGCTGCTTCTCTTGTAATAAATAGCCTAAATGTTTTCTTGAACTTTTCAATAATAATAATAATAATAATAATAATAATAGCAATGGCTGCTGCTTGCCATTCTTCTGCTACTATTGCTTCTTCCTCTTCCCTCCACCACACACCTTCTCTTCCTCTCTCAGCCCCCGCCGGCCGCCTTTCTTCCTTCAACTCCTTCTCCTCTGAATTCAGAGCCTTGAGGGCCCAGTTGCCGCCTTCTAAATTGCCTTTGATCTCCAACTCT
Organism: Mallotus repandus; assembly: GCA_949671775.1. NCBI lineage: Eukaryota > Viridiplantae > Streptophyta > Magnoliopsida > Malpighiales > Euphorbiaceae > Mallotus > Mallotus repandus. Next base: position 19,513 of record CATIWM010557969.1, read on the forward strand.
GCCAGGTTTTCTCGTCCACGCATTGTCTGTCAAGCTCAGGAGACTGTAGTTGATTGTAAGTTTTCTCTTTATTGATTTCTTCAAATTAATATGCTTTTTTTTTTATAGCTACTATTATTTCATCTTTGTCTACAACCTTCATCAGTAGCTGCTAAAGATTGCTCCTTTTATTACTGTTTAGCAACAAAGGAAATGTAGAGGTAGTAGTATCGTCTGATTTTAATGGTTCAGTGTAGCTTAGGATTGACATATAAAGACCCAATTTCAACTTGATTGATGCATTTTTTTAACACCATGATCTACACATTTCGCTTAGTTGTTGGTAGATTTTCGATCATAGAATATGTAGTGGAAAACTTTATGTTTTTCAGCTCCATCTTTAACATAAGTGTTAGAATTGTTGGCATAGGTATGCTGGCTTGCGTAAGCTGATGTTTTAGGATCAACTCAGGCTCAAGCTGGGCGTGTTGGCTTGAAAATTATAAGCCTAAACTGACTCGAAATTTATTTTCGTTCATCAGATTCAAAAGTTGTGCTAATTAGTTGATTTGCACACACATCCACATGCACATATATGTATAATCTTCATCCTTCCACATCCTTGCTCGGTATGCCAGGCAACTGCAATTTATGCTGAATTAAATGTTTGAAAAAAAGAAATTACCTCTATTCTGGGGCGAGACCAGATTCCCCCATGTCTTCAAATGTAGTTCTGGTTTGTTAATGTTATCCCTCCTCTTCCTAATCATATTTTTAACCTCAAAGTGAAGCTGGTGGAGTGTATGATTCCACGTTCTTATGATTTCCTATGCTTTTAACATCTGTTCTATTCTGGCTTGAGCTCGACCAAGTTCATAATCTTCCTAGTTACAGCAGTAAGTTTCTTACTAGATGTTCGCATGCATATCTGGATCTGAATGTATTCATGGAATGGCAGTGGCCCAATTAATATCCGTTGCGGGGAGATCTTGTTTTATTTTCTCGTTTCTTTGAATGTATGTATGGAAATGAGATTCAATTTGTGTGGACTGACCATTTATGACTTCAAAGTTATTTAACATTTGGCACTTTGAATAATATCCATCGTGAAATCTTGAGGCAACTACAGCAACTTGGTGTGATTCAAACTCCTAATGAGCACATTAATAAAGTTAGGCAGTTGCTAGCAGCTTTCATCCTTACGATTTCTGACATATTAAAAACCTTGTCAATAGTTCTCTAATGCAGTTGAGTTTATTATGCTGTGTAATAAGAGTATAGTATGATTGAATTTATGGGAAGCTAATTGGGTTTCCAACCTTGGATATCCAAATGCTCTAATGGGTTTCTAAGGGTGTATTCAATTATAACTTTTAAAGATATTTATAAACTTTTTAAGTGAAGGACTTTTGTAGAATTTATATAGACTTTTTAATAACTTTAATAAAGTTTTAATGATTTTTATGGAATTTATTTTGATAAACTTTTATAGAGTTTATGAATTTGTTAATCACTTTTATGAACTTTATTTTGAAATATTTTTCATGACTTTTATTGATATTGGATAATTTTTATTGATTTTAATATATATATTTTGACTTAATAAATTAATTTTTGTCATATAATAAAAATAAAATTTTAAAATAATTATTAAAAGTGGATGTTTTTAATTAATTTTTTAAAAATAATTAAGATATTCATTTTATTATTTTCAAATAAAAAAATATATCAAAGAATTGTTTCAGCTAATAAATTTTTCTTTTACACTCAAAACAAACAACTGAAAATTTCAAGTGCCAAATTGAACCTAAAAACTGTGAAAAAAATTATTTCTTCTTCATAAAAAATCTAACTAACTTCATATAACAAAACTTAAAAAAATATTAAAAACAAAACGTCATTCAAAGGCATTTAAATACTTGCGGTAGGGTGAAAGAGAATTTATTAGATTTTTTATTTATATTAACTTATAAAAAATCAATCAAAATCCACAAAATTTCATTATTTATAAAAATAGATGATTTTTTGAATATAGATTTACTTTTATTAACGATTTAAAAGTTTTGATTAAATCCCCTTTAACTTTTATAAATTTTTTTAAAATCTATAAAAGTTATTATTAAATACACCCTAACTTTTAAAAAGTCTTTAAAAGTTAGAATTGAATATCCATAACTTTTAAAATCTACCATTTCAAATGCCAAATTGAACCTAAAAATTGTGAAAAAATTTATTTCTTAAAGAAAATTTATTATATTTTCTATTTATATCAATCTATAAAAAATCATTCAAAATCCACAAATTTCATTGTCTATAAAAATCGATGACTTTTTGAATATGAATTTATTTTTATTAACGATTTAAAAGTTTTAATTAAATCTCCTTTAACTCTTATAGATTTTTTTTTTAATTTATAAAAGTTATTATTAAATACACCCTAACTTTTAAAAAGTCTTTAAAAGTTAAAATTGAATATCTATAACTTTTAAAATCTATCAGAGTATTTAAAAATTCTAATTAAAATCTTTGTATAGGTCTCTTATGATGTAGGCAGAAGCTTAGAAATGTTTTGCTGTCAAAATAAAATGAATGAAAAATATTTGGCAAGTCTACTTGAACATTCAAAGATAACATCTGATATACACATTCAAAGATAACATATGATATTTTGTCGAGGGAAAGTGAGACTGAGAGACAGAGTCACTAGATCAAGACTAAGACTACTCTATAGTTATATTTTTGAGCTTTTTCAAATATAGTTTTTCCTTTATTTTTTTAGTGAATTGGAGGTCTTATAATTTTAATATTGATGGACTGTCTTTTAAATTTGACAATGACATAAATTAAATTTTACATTTTATAATACTCTTAGAGAGCAGTTACCACTTGACTATTCTATCACTTATATAAATTTTTCCTTTATTACATAATGTAATTACTCTCCACGCGCACTAAGATCACTTGTCTATGCTATGATGCATCTCTTAAATTGACATCTTTCCTTGACTTTCCAATTACATTCCCTACAGTAACTGATGCAACATGGCAGTCACTAGTCCTCAAGGCTGATGGACCTGTTCTGGTCGAGTTTTGGGCCCCCTGGTGCGGGCCTTGCAGAATGATGCATCCCATAGTAGCTGAACTATCAACGCAATACGCTGAAAAATTGAACTTCTTTAGATTGAATACTGATGAAAGTCGTTTCACTGCAAGCAAATATGGCATCCGAAGTGTTCCAACAATCTTGATGTTCGTCAATGGTGAGAAGAAAGATACAGTTCTTGGTGCTGTTTCCAAAACTACACTAACTAGCACCATTGAGAAATTCTTGTAGAGGCAGGTATCTATTGAGCTTTTTTTTTCCTCTATTTTATAAGTTTAAAACTCCATATTTCAACTTGTATTGCATTATTTTCTTTTCCCTCTGAGATAATAAAGGTTATCTAGCTACAACTTGCGTCCAAAATGTGCTATGACTTGTGCAAGATTCTGAAATGAACATCTTAGCAACTTATTCAATGGATTGGAAACTTGTAATAGCTATATCAGTCAATATGGACTCATCAGGTCCCATCTTCTAAATCTTTGTATTGAAACAAGCCTGTTCTTGATTTTTCAGAGTGCTGAAATATATAAAACTTTTGACTGTTTGAACATTTGTTTTCAATGATGTTGATTAATGTAGACATTTTGATGGTAAAAAAGGTTTTTTCTTGTCAATTGCCATGACTGGTTCCTCTTTCTCAGTTAATTATTATTTTTTGTTTGTTTAACTCTGTTTTCAACAAGTGTAAAAGTTACAGTATTTAATCCAATATTTTCATGGATCTAATAATAAAAAATTTCCCTAGTAACACTAGTCACATTTGTTTACGCCTACCACTTATTTTTTTCACCTTATGCCCCAATATCTCATAGCTACATAAACTTTAACTATTTTATAATTTGAGCTAGATAGACCTATAACAGAAGTAAAACTCTTACAGTATTTGTTTTCTTTAAAACTAATATTCAAACTCGAAACTTTATTTAAAAAAATTTAAGTTTTTTACTATTTAAACTAACAAATATCGCTAATAATAACTATTATTATTATTATTATTATTATTTGACGTTGCATTGGTAGATGATACATGTACATATGACTAAAATTCTGCATATGCTTCACATAAAATATATTCATATTCCTCGAGAAAAGCTAAGCTAAAAGATCAATTTACATTTAAGTTCGGAGGAAGAAGGCAATAATAAAGGACAACAATTGGACATGAAACAGAACAGTACATATCTTCTGTTGAAAGAGATTGCTGATACATTTTAGCCCTCAATGAAACCATAGTTTTGGCACTTAGTGATTGTATGTTATTGTTGTTATATATGTAGTAGAAAGTATTTTGCTGTTCTTCCTTTTATCAATTTCATGAATGATCCGATATCGAATAATGATAATAATATCAGTAAAAGAACGTTACTTTCAGACATAAAAGAATGTTACTTTCAGACATCATATATTTTTTGTATAATCATATGAGATCATGATATAGAATTGAAGGTTACATTAATAAATGCAATTCATCTGGCATCCGTACATCAGATGCAAAAAAAATAAAAATAAATGCAATTTGACATTATCTAACTTTATCTTCTATTCTATGATTTTAAGCTCACCTCGTTCGCTTACAGCCTGTGCAATGTAGGTAAGTCTGCTTCGTGTTTCATCAAGAAACCTTACATTACTGTTTAGTTGCATTGTGAGAACATTTTAAATAGTCAAATGGGTCGGTTGTCGGTTGATGGAATATAGACTTTCAAATTATTTGCCTTGTAATTTATAATGATTTAAAATCAATTTGTAGAAACGAAGTTTGAATTCAAATCATGAGATTTTATAATTTTATTAAAATTAAATTAAAGTAATTAAAATCATGTACACTTTATCTATCGATAATTCAGATAAAAATATTATTTCAATGTACATATTACTATTCAATTAATGTGATTAATGTCAATTACTTGATGGTACTAATATCGTTAGACTATTAATTCAGTAGTTGAAAGGTTAATTGAAAGCATAATTGAAGATTAGAATTCAATATTTCACAACTTTTGATATGAACAAGTCAATACAAGAATGAGGAAGTTGGAATTTAATTACAGATTGTTTTACATCATTATTACTATCACTGAGCAGGCCATGATGAACTTATATCTATAACTGACATTTTTTATGCACCAAAAATTAGCAAGGAAAATAATAGCATATTTGACTTTATCCTGACATTTTTTTTTATAATTTTTTAACAACTGAAAAAGAAGAGGTAGAAAATTTGAACCCGCTCTTCTAAAAGGATGTCATAATCTTTTACCACTAGACCAAGAGAGGCTGGCACATTTGCTTGTATAACTATTAAAAATATGTATTGAACTAATAATGGTTACAATGTCTATTCTCTGATCTTAGTTTACAATAGGCAACAAGGAAATTTTTTAAAGATTAATTAAGTAGAAATCAATTGTTTGTGGAGATTTTTATTTTTTCCACTATTATAAAGAGAGAGTAGTCAAATGGTAACTTATTTTTGAAATATTGTGAGATGAATAGTTCGAATCCCGTTGTCATCAATTCAAAAGGAGATGACTATCTTCTATTGTCCAGTCCATTCATGATTTAAAAAAAAAATTGTCTTTAATAAAATTAAATGTTTTTGCAATATTTCAATTATTAGACCAGCAGCATAAAAAGTTTAAAAATTATATTAGTATATATGTATTATACATTATTTAGTATATATTGTAAATACTATTAGACATGAACATTTGGATCATATAGAGCCATTAAATAAAAATTGCACAAAAAGTCTTAATCCATCATGATTAATTGGAATCTTACTCCAAGTCTTTGTTTCCATCAAAAAGCCGTTTTGTGGTGGGTTTTCACCAAATTGATGATGCACTTTCTTATCTAATAACTTGGAGCACTTCTCTATATTAATGCCAATTTAGCTAGCATGCATAATCATATAGATGTAATATTTAACTTAAATTAAAGTATATATGTGTCGACCTTGTGCTCTATGTGGCAATGATAGTGGCAATTTTTTAAAACTTGGATAATTATTTGCCATTAAATAGAATTTCAACTTCTGTGATTTCCTACTTTTTTTCCTTGTAGATAATGATGTTGTTCTCCATTATAAAATAATTATCTTTAGTTGTAAAGACAACAAGAACATTGATATAAAGAAGATGACAATTAATTGTATATACCTCAACTTGTTTTATGAAATAATTATCTCATTAACACACATTCCATACCCGTTTGGAAGTAATTTTGATGTTGAAGGATGTGGCATGTGGGTAAATAAATATAGAAGGATGACTTCATTAATCTGACTTTTTTTTTTTTTTTTTGTCATACATACAACAGAAAGGAGGAATATTAATTAAAAATACGAGGATTCAAATCTGAGACCTTACAAATGTTCTTGCCAAGACCTTTATCGGCAAAAATTTTGCTGACAATCCGACTTAAACCATGTTAATTAAGCATTAAACTCATGTTTCTAATCAGTCATAGTTCCATTGGGCCATTACTTAATTCTAAAAAAAAAAGATTCCATTGGGCCATTTTTTTACTTAATTTTTTTTAAAAAACTAAATAATAATAATAATTTGTTCGAAAATGAACTCGCATTTTAAAAATATAAATAAATATGATGATTTATTTATATTAAAATAAATTAATATAAATAATTAAGGGTTGTAATTTTTATAATTTATAAAGACATAAGAAACAAAAATTCTAAAAAAGACAAAAATTTTTACATTTTTTTAATAAAATTAAAAAAGGCATAAGATTAATGTTGGGCACGACATGATTAATGTTTATATGTTAAATCAATAATCCTCTTAATTAAGGAGCAAATTTGTCAACATTATTCTAGAATACCATTTTTTTTCTATATATATGAAATTAAATATTATAATAATATAGTAGCTTTATGGTTAAGCATCTTTAGGGCGTCAAACACTTGGGTTCTGTTGTCAATAAAGTGGTCCACCAATAGAATAGTGCAAAGTGTTATGATTAAGAATTAAATTCCAAATTACATAAGTTAATACATTTCTTCTAGAAAAAGATATATTGCATCCATTTCATTTAATGATTACACGTGCAAACCCCAAACAAAAAATGAAAAAGGTTTTTTTTTTTTGAGAATAAAATGAAAAAGGTTTTAAAAAGAAGGAATTTTTAATAATTAGATTTAATTATTTAAATTTCTGATTAGAAGCTTTTTTTTTGTGTAAAAATATGTATTTCATCTTAAAACGTCTTTTGTTTTCTTTTGTAAAATGTATACAAATAAAAAGTATTAAGAATTCTTTTAGGAAATTTAAAGAAAATGTAACTATTTTACTTGTAAAGTGAAATTTTGGTCTTGAATAATAGTATTTTTGCATGCAAGAGATCATGTGTGATGGCTGATTTTTTTTTCAAAAAAACAAATTGAAACCGTGGAAATTGAATTATACATTTTCAAGACAAGTATCTTGAAGACACAAGATTTTTTTTATTAATATTATTGTTTTTATCTTCACAAAAAGTAGATCTCTAAAAATATAAAGTATCACCATTAATGAGTTAAGAGAAACATAAAATGGGCATATAAAGCCATAGTTTCATTTAAAGATGAAAAATTAAGATAAATGATTATATTTAAGATTGAAATTAAATTTTTTTATAATTTTTAATAATATATATGGAGAATTTAAATCACCTATATTTAAATTTATTTTACTTAATTTGATTCAATCCGAACAGGATTATAAGAACAGTAAAGATCTTTCAACAAGTAATTTAACACAATTATATATATCACAACTCTAATTTAAAATGGTTAAATGAGAATAAACTCAATAGTTGTTGTTGGTTAAATGAGCATAAACTCAATAGTTGTTGATGTAATACACATATACTGGGTAATTTACATTTGTGGTATCCAATTTTTAGTATAAATATCATTGTGGTACCCAATTTTTAGCGAGTCACTTAAAAGAGTATGACATTTTTTCTACCTGACTCTACTTTCCGGCATAGGATGCATGCGTGGCACATCACGTGATGTGTGGCGTGGCACTTTATTTTTCCACATGCATCTTTCTTCCTCCACATTAGCCCTCTCTCATAATTTTTTTAAATTTTTTTAAATTAAATTTATCTTCTTTTCCTTATGTTTTTCCACAAATTTTCTTTCACTTTCTCATACTTTCTCATACTTTCTCACCAACCAAACACCCTCATTTAAATAAAAAAAATTCTTGTAATTCCATTTGGTTGGTGAAAACCTTCTTCTTTTTCTTCTTCTTCCCACACTCCTTATTTCTCTCTCCCCATCTTATTTTTACTCCATTTTTCTTTTCTTATATATTTTCCTTTTGCAGATCTGAATGTTGCATGCCACCACCACTATCACCTTCTATCGCCACAGCCGATGCCAAGCCGCCTGAAGAAGTCGTTATCGTCGTCGATCTACTGCTGTCGCAGATTTGAATTTGCCATCGATCTGAATTTGCTGGTCGATCAACTTCATCACTAACAAACTCAATCGATCTGAATTTGTTGGTCGATCAATGACGCGAGAGCGAGGGACAAAAATTAGCATCAAAGGGTGTAAAGGCTACTTTAGCTATTACCCATAACACAACCAACTCCATTTATGCTCCAAACGTCACTGTTCCAGCCATTTTTTTTATGGATTTTGATGAAGGTGGCTTTGCTCAAACAAAGGAAGTAGACTTTTTTCTTAAGTCCTTTAAGGCTAATGGTTAAAGAACTCTGTCTCAACTTATCCAAAAATTTTAGGATTCTAGTTTTTCTATTAACTGTATTGTGTATGATTCTTTTCTTCCTTGGGCTCTTGATGTTGCTAAGCTACATAGTATCTTTGGTGCTCCATTCTTTACCAATTCAGCTACAGTTTGTAGTATTTTCTTTCATTTGCACCATTAATTTCTCAGTCTTCCGCTTTTAGAGGATGATAAACCTTTGCTGCTGCCGGGTGTGCCTCCATTATACCAATATGACTTGCCAACTTTTCTCAAGCTGTCACAGAGCTATCCAACTTATTTGATTATAGAATTGAGTCAGTTCTCTAACCTAGACATGGTTGATTGGATTTTTGTTAACACCTTTCAAGAGTTAGAATCCAAGGTAATTAATTTTTTGTTTTATTTATTTATCCATTTTAGGCTCGAATTGGCAGTTCGAACTCCTAATCTCATAATTATGTAGATGCTTAAAGTATCAAAGCTCATTGGTTCTTGTATTTTGCTTTTACATATGCATATTGCTAAGAGGGAAAACCCCATTGTCCTCAACTTAACACCAAGCTAAATAAGGAGAGAAAGATGAGTAATAGAATTTTTCAAGAATTTTTTTATTTAAATGAGGGTGTTTGGTTTGTGAGAAAGCAAGGTTCATTTAAATGAAACTTCCATTTTCAGCAAGGTTTGTTGAACTGATTTAGGGTTTGACATGGTTTAAGGTTTCAGTAGCTTTTTCTTCCAAGCACTTGCAATAGAGAAAACTTTAGAGATGGAAAACAGTCACGATCCAAACTGAAGGTTCATGACCGACACTAGGGATTGGGGATACATAAGGTAACCGAATCCCGTAGCAAGCCTTAAACAAAATTTCACGGAATTAAAACAATACGCTTAACAATAAAATAATAAATGCACAATATTATAAAAACATAAAACAATATTCTTTAAATACAATATTTCAATTCAGATACAATACTTAAAAGTCAGGTACAAACAAAATACTGATAATACAAATCTGAAATTTTACTACTGCGGTGTCTAAAATTTAATTACACAGTACACAATCTAAATTAACATACTCAATGCAGCCGATGAAGAACGAATTCGGCACAAATGAGGAATACTAGTAGACTGACTGTGAGGTCCTGAAAAAATAAATTGAGGGAAATCAGACCTCACTGAGTGAATCAATTTTATAAAATGCATGATGGTTTTAAAAACCAGTTATTAAAATTCTTTCTAAAACAAAATAGAATAAAATAATTATGATTATTAAAATCATTTACTTTTCTCGATAATATTATATCGAGTCTTTAAAATTTCTTAAATCAATTTAATATGAAATCTCGTATAAAACATTTAAAACATTTATTTTGGTGGAAAACTGGTAGAACCCTAAACCATTATTCTAATAGTCTTTTGGCTCTCTTAATTCAAGTGACTGCCGTCCCGAGAGCAAAGCATCAACCGAGTTACTGCCGTCCCGAGAGCAAAGCATCAACCGAGTTACTGCCACAGTCATTTCACTTATTCCATATTGGATGTCCCGAGAGCAAAGTATCAACCGAGTTACATCCCTTTTTCATATCATTATCGGCCCGAGAGCAATGCATCAATCGAGCTCAATCATATACATATATATCATATACTAAATATTACCTGTGCGCACGTGGTCCTAGTGATACCCACTAGATAGCACGTTCTACCATTTTCTCCAAATCAAATTTGGATTATAAATATTTAAATCAAGTAAATAATTAATTCATAAAAAGAATGAATAAATATGCAATTAAATAAATAAATAATCATATTTTTTAAACATGCGATATTTTTAATTACTAAAAAATTTCATTTAAACGCACACAACACACATCTTATAAAATCAACTCACAGGTGGAGCGTGCCGAGCAATGCGTTCTCTGCTGCCCTGATGCTACTGCTCGTGCCCCGGAGTTCTCTAATAAATAATATTTTATTTAAAATATGCTTGTAAAAAAATTAAATGAATTCATAAAATGAAGGAATGACAAAACTAACTCGATCTAAAACACAATGCTAATCAAACTCAGAGTTACAACACAGGTCGATGTCACGCTTTACGAGAAATCTACCAAAAATTCTGCAGAGTTTTCCCTGTAAAACGGACAACCCTCTACTAAAAGTAGAGTCAACCCTACAAGAAAATATACTTCGAATATACCCTTCACGGAACCACACTCGGGTCGGACTCCCAAACTACACATAATTCCGACTGAGTTCCAAATTCACAATAATCAATAAAATAATATAATTTTTCAATAAATCATAACATCTCATTTAAACATCACAATTCAAATTATTTCCACAATGAATTATAAAATATATTTATTTTCAAATAAATAGAAAAATTCTAGCTTATATTTAAATTTTCGTTAATAAACATATATAATTCAAATCTTATAATTAAATTAACATTTATTACAAATAATCATTTAAATTACTTAAATACATTATAAAATTTGCAAATAACTCAATTAAGCTTAAAA
>CATIWM010557990.1:0-12417 GCA_949671775.1 Mallotus repandus
AGAGAAATTAAAAATAAACAAGAAAGGAAGGAGGAAAGAATAAAAATAAAAATTAATAAGAAAAAAATAGAAATCAAAAATAATAAAGAGAAATCAAAAATAAAAAAGAAAGGAAGGAGGAAAGAATAAAAATAAAAAGTAATAAGCAAAAAAGAGTTCAGATCTTCATTAATATCAACAGATGTTTATCATGTTAGAAATTTATAGAGTGTCATTAATTGTGAGATATTTTGTTTTGTTAAAGCCAGGTTGAATAAAAAATAGCTTAAGCGAATGTGTGAGGAAGCCCAAATTAAAATGATCATTTGTGTTGTGGGCTTGTATGTACTTTTAATGGGCCAATATCGGTAGGTGGTAAGTGTATGTCTAATCCTAATTGAACCAGTAATAGGTGATCCTTAGAGTTTTTTATTATATAGGCTAAGTTCCTCTCCACTCTTATATATATATATATATATTTATTTATTTTTAACTTGCCCCATTGATAGTCACCTTACGTGAAAAAAATTGGAGAGGATGAACTAGCTTTTCATATTTTAACTTTCTAATCAGTTTTATTTGTTTATGAATTAGGTGATTATCATCATGAGTTAAGACATGAATATCATTGCAATTCCGCAAACAGGTATGCATACACTTCTAATTTATTTTATTTTTTATTTTCTAAATTCATATACTAGATTCCTAATTTTCTTAAATGTGGTATCAGAGTTTAAATGGTATATGAATTTGAAATTATCAAACAATTAAGCGTTATTTTTTTTGAAACACAACTAAGTGTTATCTTTAAATTATTTACGTGAATAATTTAATTACTGATTGTTTAATTCAACATGTGTACCTATATTCGTCTTATGTTTCTTTGCGGTGTCTTCTCTTTCGAATGAATAATTCTTCAATCTTGATATTTGGTTGTTGGTTAACATGTGAGGTTATACATGTATGTGCATGATTATTTGAGCATGCCTTTAATGCACAAGTATGTACATGAACCAATGCTTGTAGATTTTTTTTTTCTTATTATTTATATTTCTTGATATTGAATTTTTTTGTTGGATTTTTCAAAAAAAAAGGGTGCAATTTGTCTCATGTAAAACCAACAAGTTGTAGTTATTATACTTTTCATGAGATTTACTACTGTTTCATTCGAGAAGCATTATAATTGATAATATTAAATTAATCTTCTTTGATCCTTGTTTCCATTATTATTACTTTGTTTTATGATTATGTTAAACAAGGACAATTTATTTTTGAATGGCTATGCATGAGCATTTACATGGAATTTAGGTTGTCTCTACTGTGTGATTTGATTTCATTTATTCAAATTTACTCGTGTATTAGAGACAACATAGTAAATAAATAAATAGATTTATAAATCAACACTGTTAGTTTACATATTAATGAATAACGTACATATATTTGTTTTAATTGTTCAAGATTTATGTGTTGAACATGTATTAGATAAAAGAGGTACATTTGTGTTTGTGTATCTCATTTGTGTATTTTTAATAAATATATTTGTGTTTGATATACATTATTATTCCGGATCTTTTGAGAAATCTCTAATTAAAATGGTTTTATGAGTTAAAATAAGTGTTACTATCAAAATGGGACATTTATTAAGACTTATAAAATTATTTTAATTTTTGTGAAGAGATAATGTCTGATTATTGTATATATTGACCTGTCCAAAGGGGTTTATTAGGTACATTAATTTGAAATCATTGTGAGGTAAAACATTTTGTGTTAAGAGATGCATTAGTCTAGAAAATATGTCTGCCCAAAGGGGGTAGAATTTTAAAAACTATTGTATTGTCATTTGTGAGTTCCATATTAAAAAATTCTATTGCATGTGCGTGTTCTGCCTAAAGAGGAATGCGTAGTGATGCCAAAATTTTTTATATTTTAATATTGCAAGCCAAAATTAGCCCGCATATTGATACATGTTCATATTTTTTTCTTGGAAGTTTCTATTAGCATGAAGAAATGGAAAGAAGAAATTTTGTATGCTATAGCTATGGGGGATACGGATTTTGCTTTGCGTGAAGTTGAGCCAACAGAGCCTAATGATCAGAGTACTAATGAAGAAAATAAGTTATATGCTAAATGGGAGAAATCTAATCGTCTTAGTCTCATGGCAATGAGAAGGGCCATTCCTGAGCACCTTAAAAGTGGATTACTTGATGAAGTTAGTGTAAAAGTTTTTTTTTGCTACTGTGGAATAAAGGTACTTTGTATCTGAAAAGGCTAAGGTTGGGAATCTTATAAACTAGTTAACCAATGCGAGGTATAACAATGTTGGGAGTGTGAGAGATTATATCCTAAGTATGGTTCACATTCAAAATAAATTGAAGGATCTTAAGCTTAATTTACCTGATGATTTCATGGTCCTTCTTGCCCGTAATTCTTTACCTCCTAATTTTAGCCAAATTAAGACTGCTTATAATGTTCAAAATGCTACTTGGAGTGTTAATGACCTTATAACTAAATGTGATACTGAGCATAAGAAGTTGAGAAGGGAAAAAAGGGGAGATCGTGCCTTATTAGTTTCTTGGCCTAAACCTAGCCCTAACCTTAACCATGATTTTAAGAAAGATAGGTCTAAGTTTAAACCTAATATTATGCTCCTAAGAAAAATCAAGTTTTTAGAAGGCATAAATATGGTTAAGCTAAAATGGTAGGAGGTTATGATGTTGTCCAAAAAAAGTAAGGTTAAATGCTTCTTTTGCCATAAGGATTGTCACAAAAAGAGCGAATGTCGAAGGTTCACAACTTGACTAGAGAAACAATGCAAACAAGAAGGTAAACCTTTTACTTTTATTTATTTAGAATCTAATTTGATAGATGTACTACCAAATTCTTGGTGGCTTGATAGTGGAGCGACTGTTCATGTTATTGTTACCTTATAGAGGTTCATAAGTAAAAGGAAACCAAATGAGCATGAGGCCAAACTAAGAGTAGGGAATGATGCTAAAGTAAATGTTGAGGCAGTTGGAGTAGTTAGTTTGAAGTTAGCATTTGGTTTTCAACTTGTTTTAGAAATTTTTTTTTACGTTCCTTCTTTTAGAAGAAATTTAATTTATGTTTCAATTATGGACAAGATTTAATATTGGTTTAATATTCGTAATGGAAAAGTTAATATTTTCTTGGATTCCAAATTGAATTGTCATTGCAATTAATCTCATAATTTATATCAATTATCTTTACATTCAAAATTGATGAGCTAAATGTTGTGTCTAAGGGACCTCTAATTAAGGAAATATCTTTTAAGTTATGGCATAAGCGTTTAGGTCATGTATCTAAAGAAAGAGTTGAAAGGTTAGTTAAGAATAATATTCTTCCTACACTTGATTTTGATGACCTAGATACTTGTGTGGATTGTATTAGATGTAAGATGGCCAAAACAAAGAAGAAAAGTGACAATAAGAGTTTAAATGTTTTAGAGATCATTCATACATATGTAAGTGGACCTTATTCACCTACCATTTATGGTAATAAGTATTTTCTTACATTTATTGATGATTTTTCCAAGTATTGTTATTTTTTCTTAATTAAAGAAAAATCTAAAGTATTTGAAAAGTTTAAAAAAATTTTAAACTTAGGTTGAAAAGCAACTAGGAAAAGTTATCTAAGGTCTTATCGTGGGGGTAAGTATTTTGGTAAACATGATAAGACAAGATAACATATGGGATCTTTTGCTAAATATTTATAAGAGTGTGAAATAATTGCCCAATATACCATGCTTGGTAGTCCTAAATAAAATGGTGTGTCTGAGAGGCGTAATCGCGCTCTCAAAGATATAATGAGGAGCATGATGAGTAGGCCTAACTTACTTGACTTTCTTTGGGGTAAAGCCATTAAAACTGCCATGCATATTTTGAACCGTGTTCCTAGTAAGTCTATTTCCAAAACACCGTTTGAGTTGTGGGTAGGCAAAAAACCTAGTTTAAACCATTTTCGTATTTGGGGTTGTCCTACTCAGGTAAGAATTTACAATCCTAATGAGAAAAAGCTAGATCCTAGAACCATTCGTTGTTACTTCATAGGGTATCCAGAACACTCTAAAGGATATAGGTTCCATTATCCCATACATGGCATGAGAATTGTAGAGTCCGTGGTTAGTAAATTTTTAGAGTTTGATGTTGCTGATGTTATTTGCTCTTAACTAGTTTTAGAAGATATGCATAATGATCGTGTGTCTATTTCTTTACTTATTGTGGTGCTTGGTGAGAATATAGATGATCAACATGAGGGCGCAAATGATCTTCCTCTGCCTATTGTTAATCTTACTCCTGTAGTTAATCCTATACAACCACAAGTAGTTGAGGAATTACCTATAATAAGATTTTTTAGGGAAAGAAGATCTACTATTCCTGATGACTATCTCATATATGTCGGTGAGAATGATTATAATATAGGTCATGTTGTGGATCCAAAGACTTATAAAGAGGCTATTAGCAATGAGAATTCAAAATTATGGGTTGATGAAAGATGAGATGAGTTTTATGGCCTTTAATGGGGTATGGGAATTGATAGAACTTCCTTTTGAATAAGCCTATTGGATGGAAGTGGGTATTTAAGACTAAGAAGGATTATAAAAGAAAAATTGTGAGGGTCAAGGAGAGATTAATGGCAAAAGGGTTTAATCAAGGAGAGGGCATTGATTATAATGAGACCTTATCAGCAGTGTCTTGTAAGGATTCTTTTAGGATTATTATGGAATTGGTAGCTCATTTTGATTTAGAGCTTCATCAGATGGATGTCAAATCAACATTCTTAAATGGTGATCTCAGTGAAGAGGTTTATATGGTGCAACCTAAAGGTTTTGAGGAGAAGGGGAAGGAACATTTGGTATGTAGATTGAAAAAGTCCATTTTTGGACTTAAACAAGCTTCTCGTCAATGTTATCTCAAGTTTGATGAAGTTATAACTTCACTTGGTTTTATGGAGAATAAGGTGGACCAATGCATTTATCTTAAGGTCAGTGGGAGTAGGTTCATATTCCTTCTTCTTTATATTGATGGTATTTTATTGGCTAGTAGTTATTTGAATTTATTAAACGAGACTAAGTTTTTACTCTCGAAAACTTTTCATATGAAAGATCTGGTAAAGGCATCTTTTACTTTGGGAATTAAAATTCATTGTGATAAATCTCGTTATTTATTAGGTCTTTCTCAAAGAGCCTATATTGATCGTGTGCTTGCTAGGTTTAATATGCAAAATTGTAAAAAGGGTGATGTTCCTATGGTGAAAGGAGATAAATTGAGTAATGAACAGTGTCCTAAAACTAAACTTGAAAAAAAATCTATGAGTAAAGTCCCTTATACTAGTGTTGTTGGCAGCTTAATGTATACACAAGTGTGTCCAAGACCATATCTTACTTTTGTTGTTAGTGTTTTGGTCGTTATCTCTCTAATCATGGGCTAAACCATTGGGTGGCTGTTAAAAAGGTGATAAGATACTTGTAGAAAATAAAAGATTATATGCCACTTTATAAGCAGATTGATAGTCTTGATAGTGGGATATTCATATTCTAATTTTATGGGCTAGAAGGATGATCTGAAGTCCACTTCAGGATATATTTTCATGTTAACTGGTGGAGTTATTTCATAGAAAAGTGTTAAATAAACACTTATTGCTTCTTTTACTATGTAAGTTGAATTTGTTGCTTGTTATGGAGTTGTAACACAAGCTGTGTGGTTGAAGAATTTTATATTAGGACTTCTTGTGGTAGATTCCATCACTAGGCCACTTAAAACTTATTATGATAACTATACTAATGTATTCTTTTCAAAGAATAATAAAAGTTTGAGTGGCTCTAAGCATTTGGAGCTCAAGTATCTCACTATTAGAGATTTGGTGAAAAATGGAAAGATTGAGATTGAGTACATCAATACTGAGTTGATGGTTGCTGACCCATTAACTAAACCTATTAGGCCTATAATCTTTCAAAAACATGTAGGTTGTATGGGTATTCTAAGTCTTTTGTTGTACTTAATGGGAGTTTGATATATATAATCAAACATTAACTTTGAGCAATTTCATATTTTAAGATATTTTCATAAATAATTATCTTATGTTTTATATTTGTGTGTTTCTGTTATGGAAATATTCATTACATATGAAATTAACATGTGTATTATAGTTGGTTCTGATCATGATCTTGATTATTATACAAATGTTTCCATTTAATTTTGGGAAATAATTGTGTAAGCAATTCTATTTATGTTTCTGAAAATAATTGGCTTATCAAAGTTTGTGGATTTCTCTTGCTCTTGTAAGCATGTGCGTGTTTAATGAGAAATCATTATGAGGATTGACATTGAAAATAGCAAATTGATCACATTTAGGGTGCTATTTTCTTTGATACACTTCCATTCCAGAATCCACATCGGTTAAACCATTTATATGTGTAATCATGGATTGACTTTGTGTCAAAGGGCATAATTACCTCCATGATTTGATATATATGTTTTAATGTGGCCAAGATTACTGTAAGATGCATTTTCCTTAAGCTATATATGTTTTTGTAAAATTTTGTGGCTACATTTGTGTTTATTTTTCAGTTTGATATTGTTTTATAAAATTTTTAAATTTTAAATTAAATAAAAACTCACAATTTATGTTGCCCAAGTGGGAGAATGTTAGAAATTTTATGGGCTGCCATTAATTATGAGATGTTTTATGTTGTTAAAACCAAACTGAATAAGATATAGTTTAAGTGAATGTGTTGGGAAGCTGAATTTATTTTAAGTGATGATTTGTGTTGTGGGCTTATATGTACTTTTAATGGGTCGGTATGGGTAGGTGGTAAGTGTATGTTTAATCCTAAGTGGACTTGTAATGGGGTGGTCCTTAGGGTTTTTTATTACATAGGCTAGGTCCCCTCTCCATCCTTATATATATATATATATATATTTGGCTTGCCCCATTGATAGCCACCCTACGTGAAAACGATTAAAGAGTAAGAACTAGCTTTTCATATTTTCATTTTCTTATTAGTTTTATTTTTCTGTGAATTAGGTGATTATCATCATGAGCCAAGACATGAATATTATTCCAATTTCGCAAACAGGTACGCATATGCTTCCGATTAATTCTATTTTTTGTATTCTAAATTCATATACTAGATCCTTAATTTTCTTACATGTCCAACTAACAATCTTTATAATGGTTTCCTTATGCATATCTTCAACTTCTTATCTCAAATTCCATGTCTCTCTTGCTTTTTTCATGTTTAAGATATATGTATCTTTATGTAAGATGTCTGTATCTTTGTGTGTGTGAGACCCTAATTGAATAAAAAATAGCTTTTATCACAACATAATAAATTTATGTGTGTGTCAGATGCTTGTATCTTTGTGTGTGTTTCTCCTTTAAAATTTTACAAAAAAATAAATTCAGATTCTGATGAAGCTCCAAATTTAGCAAATGGCAAGCCAACCACCATCTATAGAGAGGACGTGGGTGGATCCCAAGCTGCTTAAGAGGTAACTAAAGAGAGCAAAAAAAGAGGTATAAAATGGAGATTGCTCCTGCTTATCATGTTTGTGGAGTTGAGAGTCAATAGGTTGAATAATTGTATACCTTGGGAACTTGGTATTTGGAAATGGTGTTTGCTAACAAATTCTATTCTCTATGGACTTATAGAGTAAGGAAGAGTTTTACATTAGTGACGCACCTTTCCCCTTGAACTGATACACATTCTCTAGCAAATGATGAATGGTTGTAAGTTGAGTGACGTAATGATGTGTGTGCACTTGGTGATTGTGTAATAGTTATTCAATGCAAAAAGCCATGGTACTATTATTCTATGTGATATTCGTGTGTTTTTTTTTGTGTGGTTAAATTTTATATGATAGTATGTTTTGTTTTGGGTTGCCATGATCAATTGAAATTTTTTTGTATTCTTAGATTAAAAAAGGGTATTTTATAGTGTTCTGATTATTGATGAAAAAATTAATAAACTTAGAATACTAATAATTTATACAAAAAAATTAATTTAAAATTCAATCAAAATTTGAAATTTTATCTAAATTAATATATATATAAGTTAAATTTTATTGTGTCATGTTTATTGCTAGATTAAAGCACGAGTTTACTCGAATAACATTAACCAAAGCCACAAAGTGCAAAATCCTCTTTAATGCATGTCAATGTGCCTTTAAAATGGTTGGGAAAAAATAGTTTTTTTTAGAGAGGTCGGGAAAAAATAATTAAGTGTCAATATTTTGTTAAAAAAATAAAGTGCTAATTTTTTTAGTACTATTTATCTATGTAAAATAAATAAAAGCTAAGACATCTATTTTGCCATAAACATTTTTCTTTAATTTTTATATTTAGTTTTTTATTTTTTTACTTTAGAACATATTAATGAGCAATACTATTTTACATTTTTTTACTTATAATATTTCTAACTATATTTTTTATTTTTTTTATAATTTATTGATTTTTTTTCATTTTTCACTTTTTAACCTATTAATGAGCATTATTTTTGAATATTTTTATCTTCTTCTATTTCTAATCTATAAATATATATAAAGTTGGGTGCCAAATTTGCACTGTTCATCTATAGTATATTAATCTCCCTTCAATTTTTGCATTATTTTCTATTATGCGACCGTTTTTTCCCTCGTGTGAATTTTCACTTTTGCACTCATACTTTAACTATAGCCGATAATTGAAATGACTCTCTTTTATTCAATTTACGTCTCTGCCTCTCTTTCTTTTGAAAACAGCTCCACCATGGGCCGCAAAAAGGTCATTTTAATAGAGAACCATGTAGTTTTTCAACCGTTAATTTGGTGAAAATTTGAGCTTTGCCATGATTAAGGATGCCATCTTCTCCGTATGTAGTGCTAAAAGATTAGGTTATTCTCCACTTCTTTCTTATTTTAGTCTCATTGTCCAAACCCTAGCCACTTCTCCTTTTTCCATTGCTTCCAACCTCCACTCGCTTCCTTTCTCGATTCCTTGCACCTGTCTAACTTCTCCTTCCATAAAAAAACTAATGTTGCTGCATCTCGCTATTACTGTCCTTTCTCGATTCCTTACACCTGTCTAGTTTTTGATTCCATAACAAAAAACTGATGTCACCGGATCTCGCTATTACTATCGCCTTCACCCCTTACCTTGCCTCCTTTCTCGATTCCTTACATCTTCCTTTCATCTCCTTAAAAAAGAAAAAGAAAAACCAAATGTGGAGAGGTGAGGGCCATGAAAATCTTCCTCGCTTATCCTAAAAAAAATATATGCTTTACGTTGTTGTCTTTATTTTTGATCATTGATCAGACTTTGAAATAAAAAAAAAAAAAACCATTTTGCTGGGATCATAATTGCAGATGCTTTTTTTAACAACAAAAGCAGAATGGGAGTTAGAGAATGGCAGATGATGAAAGTACAAGCTTTGCCATTTGCCATTTTAAAAAAAAAAAGTAGTTTCGTTGATTTCATCTTTTAAAGGCTTAATTTTTGCTCTGTGCCTGGTTATATGTGATGGGTTTTTTTATTAGTTTAATTAAGATATGTTGTTTTTTACTTTCCATGTGAAGATCTAGGAATTTTCATGGTTATTTTGTGTTTTTTTTTATTATGACGGAAAACAAGTAAAAATTTCTTGCTGCAGTTACTCATTTTCTTCTCCTTGATCCGTAGCACTTCTTTTAGATCTGTTGCATGTGTTCTTGCAAATCTTTTACTTTTGTTTTTTTTTTGTTTGTTTATAATATGCTACGACTAATGATACAAATGCAACAAGCTTAATCCTCCTGGTGAGCTTTCTAGGCTTTTGTTTTTGTTTAAAACCACTTCTGGATGCTAATTATATTATTATTATGGGATGGATCATTGGCAAAAAATATAAGCTCTATGGGAAGATCGGCAATAACTTTCTTCAGTGAAATCTTTTTTAGATTTGATTTATTTAATCTGAGCATTGGTTGCTTATGTTTTTTTCCTGTAATCATTTTTTTATTTCCTTTTTTTTTTGTTTTTACAGATGTGTTTCAAATTCTCACTGTTGGTGGTGAGTTTCCTTGATTTTTAAAATTTAATTTAATTCAATTTTGGTCATTTTTCAGATATAAGTTTATGATCTGATCATGTGAGGTAAAGCTAGCTAATTAGATTTTTTTTTATTTTGATTTATGTGTGTGGTTTTACAAGAAAATAGTAAAACAAAGCATCTATAATTGCTATACTAAATTATATAATCTTCTTCAGGTAGGCAATATGTCATATATTTTGTGTTGTTTGTTATTCCATCATTTATTATTAGTAATTTTTTTTAGTTTTTATGAAGCTTTTCTATTCTTAACACTTATGAACAAAGGCTTTTGTCTTAAATAAAATTCTGACGAAGTATATGTGTGGTTCTACTGTTTTTTATTCCCCTTGCCTTTGTGTGCATGTTTTTCCTACAACTATTTCTAAGTCCTATGTGTGTTAGCATATATGGAAAATCATACATTATGAACATATATTGAATTATTTACATCGCTAGTAATTAACCTTGAATTATGTCCATTTTACTCTTTTTTTAAGTTAAACATACCCTAGTTATGATTTTTGCCCCTTTTTAATTTCTTTTCTTACCGTGTAGCCATTACCAAATCAAGGTTGGCATGATATGGCAGGACAATGAATATACTTCTTAGACAACTCTTGCAAGGGTTGCTCAATCTTAAGGTAATTTTACTGAATCAAAATAAAATTTTCTACTTTTCCTTCAGTTTGTTCGAGTTTATTTATTAATTAGTTCGAGTAATTTCACATTTGGTGCTAGTTTTTTTCTTCTCACTTTAACATTTGTTCATTCACTTTGATTCTATATCTTAGTTTATTATGTTCTGACCAAACTGTTGTTTTTTTATTCTCTTACTTAATGGACTCTACCAAATCAAGATTAGCATGAGATGGGAAGACAACAAACATACTTCTTTGAGAACTCCTGCCAGGGTTGTTCAACATAAAGGTTATTTTACTGAATCATAGTAAGTTTTCCTGCTATGCCTTTCTTCCATCCCACTTTATTTATTAATTAGTTCATTTATTTGTGTTGTTTTTTGCTCATTGTTTTCTTGTTCAACAAACCTTCAAATTTTCTCTAAATTATTTTGCTTTCATTTTTAACCATATTAACAATGCCATTAGATTTATATTACTATTCAATAGAATTTTTGCTTTCTACTTAGTATGAATCCTATTAATATTGCATGCATGCCTTCCTTTTCCACCATTCTTTAAATCTCTCATGCATGATCAATGTATTCAATTGTTAACCTCCACTCTTTGCACATAGATTGGTAATGTTTTTAGCTTATTTGCACTTCCAATTTTTTTCATTCGTTTACACTCCATCTGTGGCTATTTTCGCTGTTTATATATGTTGACCTTAGTAATGATCAATCTTTATTTTGATCTTAATAAACTTAATTTTGAGCATTTAATTTTATTTGTTTAAGTGTGTATAAGTTAGGACTTAATTGGAAGTCAAAATAGAGTACGAGATTGATAAGTATGCTTTTGGGTTGGTTCAACCTCTGAGGTTCAGGAAGGCTTTTGGCATCCTTAGAGCTTTATAATGAGAAAGTGATCTTCTTGACATTTGAATTAGACATCACAAGATTTATTAATTGAGCTTACTTGTCAAAATCCAAGTTCATTTAGGTTTGTAAATATTCAGTCAAAGTTAGCATATGCAACTTTCATTTTAGATTGCACAACTCTTAGTATTTCAGTAATATCTTGAGCTACAAAGGTCTAATTTAGGTGATTAAAAATGATATAGAAATATAAGAAAAATAGCTATAACTTTTATGAAGAAATATTAGGCTGAGTCGATCATCTTTAAGGGCTAAAGTCTCCAACACATTCATGTGCACTCAGGAGCTCGACCAGGGATCAAACTGCAACATTTTTTAAGAAGTTGTATAGATCCCGACCGAGACCATGAAAATCCTAACTGGAACAATGATCAGGATCAATTTTTGATAAAATGGACAATACATATCCCGAGCACTGATCCCGACCAGGACTGCAAAACCCGACTGGGATCAATGCAATCCCACCCGGGACCAGCACAGAGTTTAGATACAACGGCTATAACAGATTTATTTTTAAATATATCGACCAGGATTGATGAAATCCCGACTAGGATCAATGTTATTATAGCTCAAAAGTCCAAATAACATTCAAATGGTGTTTGAATTTGTTGGAAACAAAATTATTATTTCCAACAGCTATAATTGAATGGCTCAAGTATAAGTATAACCTCTGAAGATGATTTAGAGATTAAGAAACTTGTTTATTCATTATATACTTCAAAGCATTCAATTAAGCTAAAAAATTCTCTTTAATTCATTCTTGTTTTTGATAAACTCTTGTGAGAATTTGGTGAGTGTTAGAATAGAAATTCTT
>CATIWM010558019.1:0-17686 GCA_949671775.1 Mallotus repandus
ATTTATTTCCTTAAGGAGAAGGAAAAAAGGTTTCTAGAATTAATTTAGATAGGTTATAAGGTGAAATGCTCATTTTAGCCCTTAATGAAACATTCATAATACCTATTAACCTTGAAACTTCCAATTGTCCATTCTAGGACAGTTATTTGTTTCAATTAAGTTCAAATCATCCTAAACTTTTTAAATCTCCTCTTTATTTTATTTTTAATCCTAATCCCTTTTATTCTCATATTTTTACTAATTTTGAGTTACATTAAAATTAAAAAATTCTCGCTCTTCGATTGAGCACTAGTCACGGCTTAACCCGATACACTAGCCTAACCATGTATACTAGCTTATACTTAAACTTGACCAATATATATAAATGCAATGTAATATGTATGCAAATGTACCTATAGTAGAGTACGGGTGTGACATATTTATTATTGTATTCTTTCTTTAATAAAAACTATACTTAGGATTTCATGATATATATGCTTTAAGAGTGCTTAGAGATAAGATAAACCCACCTTAAACTGCCATGGAGACAGAATTCACATATATTCGATTCCTCCCTCATACCCCCACCGGTGGTGGACTGAGGAGGAGCAGCCTCATAGTTCTCGCTATATCTTTGATGTAGGACCCCATTGGGTTAGTGTTCAGTGTGGGGGGTAGGCTAGAGAATAGTAATTAAATTCCCTTCGGTGAGTTGTTTTATTACATGAATCCTATCCTATCTTTCTAATATGTGGCTAAGGATTCCTGATACCCCTCCCCCTTATCATTGTGTTTGTAATATCAAATAACATTTTAACGGCTTCTCAAGTGTCACAATACTTAGTAGTAAACCCTAAACATTTTGCTTCTAAAATGAAATAGAAAGTTATCAAAGGAAAATTTTAGGGGTGTAACCGTATTAAGTCGCCTAGAGAGCTACTTGGGATTGACTCGAAAAAATACAAAATTGACTTGATTATTATCGGGTCAAGGTTGAGCTCGAACTCAAATTGCTCAAGTAGGCTATCCAGTCGAGATCGAGCTCCTAAATATGTGACTCGATAAGCTTGTGAGCTTAATCAATTTTTACTTTAAAGAAATGAGTTTGGTTCAATTTTTATTATAAAAATATAATTAAATTGAAAAAAATTGAATTTTTAAATTATTTTAAATTATATAGGAGTTTATAGTTTGATTTGATAAATTTATCACTAATATTTAAAAATAAATCAATAATATCAAATTTTAAATATTTAAAACTCTTAATAGAATTATTTAATGTCAAAAAATTCAAATCAAAATTATTTAAATTCATTTTAGAAAATCGGTTCAATTGATTTAAAAAAAATTAATAATACAAAATAAATATAAAAAATAACAATAATAGATCTCATAATTATTATTAAAATAGTGCAAAATTAAATAAATCCAATAGGTTTAAAATTGTAAAAATAAAAAAGTCAAACCAAATAAATTGACTGAATCAAACAAGTTCGGTTTGATTCAATATGGTTTGACTCTTGTTCAATTCAATTCGATTTTAAATATTTTCAGTTTAGTTTGGTTTACATATTTTCAATCAAATTAAACCAAACTAACCCTTTTTAATTGTGGTCTTTATCAAAATAAAGTTGTTTTGATCTCATTACTCCATCAACATTATTTATGAAATAAGTTGAAAAATTAACTGTATAAATTAATAGAAATTAAAATATAAAATTATTTAAAAATTAGCCTATTCTTAAAAGATAAATGGAACCATAGTAAAAAAAAAGATTTGATTGCAATCTGCTTTTCATTTTTTAAAATTGGTGGCAAGCATTAAAGTCTGTGTCTTTTATACATTAAGTTGAAGACACTCATATTATAAAATTATTCACTCCATATATAAAACCAACCAAATTATACCTAATTAGCATTGAAATTCGTTTTGGCCAAATTTATAGTTTCACCCGATAATTTTACATGATTCACTTATAATACTTCAATTTTTATTATTTTTTATTTAACCTTTAAACTTTTATTTTCAACATATTTAACCCTTATAATTTATAAAATTAATGTATTTTATAAATTAATGCTAATATGAATATAAAAAAACTTATGTCAACTAAAATAATATTTAATTAAAAAATAATATAATTGAAAATAAACTTTTTTTAACTTTTTATATTAATTTTTAATTTTATTATTTTAAAATTAATTTTTAGTATTTTATATATTTAAAATTATTTAAAATTAATTGTTTGCATATTTTGATATTACATACGTTAAATTTAACTTGAAATTACAAATTGAAGAGTGAAAGATGTTTAAAAATAAAAATATAAAAATTGAATAGAAAATAATAAATGCAGAAAAACGCTAAAAGTTAATAATATAAAGTTCAGGGTTCAAAACCAAATATTCAGCCGATTTAGTTTTTGATGTCTATCAGTACTCTTTCCCAATGAAAACAACATTAAAAATTCCAAACCGAACAAAAAAAAAAAGTAATATTTTAAATTCCTAAAATAAAAAATCATATGGTTAAAAAAAAACCATGAATTCGGTCGCCAAGATTTTGTCCTCTATGCTATAAAGGGAACACACGCACATTTTTTGCCACCAGATTTGGTTTTCAAACGCTGACGTGTTAACCATTTACTGGTCCGGCCAGTTTAATTATAGAAGTTGCAACAGGTACGGAAGAATTAAACCCATCATCTACGCTCATCACACATCACCGAAAAAGTCCTTTCATTAACACAGCAAAAAAAAAAAAACCAATTTCTGTAAAAATAAAAACCCTCTCCTTGCGTTTTGTTCCGGTTAACAAAGTGGCCGTGGTGGGGAGCGATGGAGGGTCTGTTGAAAGATTTTGAATTGGACAATAAAAATCGGTCTGAAGCCGCGTTACGGCGGTGGAGAAATGCCGTCTCTAAATTGACCGTCAAGAATCCACGGCGGCGATTTCGTATGGTCGCCGATCTTGTTAAACGAGCCGAAGCTCAGAAGAAAAAACGTTCCATTCAGGTTTTGGTTCTTTCCTTTTTCTCTCCTTTTCTTTTGAATTATACACAGCTAGAGGGTAACAGCAAATATACAATCGGATGCACGACTTTTTTGCCTTTTTTATTTTTTTAATTTGGAATAAGAGAGTGATTTTTCAGGTTTTTGTTTTTGTTTTTGTGTTTGTGTTTTATTTTTCTTGGGAAACAAACAAAACCGATAATACTGCACACAAATTTCAAAGAAAGAAGATAACGCTTCCGCAAGTGGTTGCGGCAACAATTAACATCAGGCGCATTTTAGCAACAAGTAGTAGTCGTTTTTTCGTACTTAAATTTTTCTGGATCCTAATACAAAGGGCGGTTGTGCCCTATTTTTCTCGTCAATACGTTGTCATGTCTAAATCATGCAATTCACACATACGCATGCTGTCTCATGCTTGCCGCTGGAGTGGCAATTCTTGAGACTTGGGACTTGGAATACATAGAAATGCAGAACAATGATATTTGTAAAATCTAAAAATTTTTTAATTATAAAAATAATTAAAAATTTATTATAAAAATAAAAATCATAGTAAATAATAATAATAATAATAATGTACTTTAATTTTTATAATAAAATAATAACGGTAATGACCTATATTAAATTTTTTCTTGTCATGGTGGACCACTCTTCCCCTCTGAGCAGGAAACACTTTTTTTTTTCTTTAATTGTAATTTTTTGTTGTGGATGGATGAATTGTGAGGGATACCTATGCAAAATAAATATATGTAATCTTTTTGACTTTATATCCATAGATAATGACAACCCACGAAATTTTGTAATCTTTTTGACTTTATATCCATAGATAATGACAACCCACGAAATTTCTTGGAAATTTCGTGGGTAATTGTAGTTATGACAAAAATTCAAATGAAACAAATTACTACCAGAAAAAGAAATCAATGCAGACATGTCACGTTGTAGTGTTCCATTAGAGTTTGGCGTTTGTTGAACTCAATGTGATAACGTTATGGGGAAGAAATAATTAACACTTTTTTTGGTAGTTGATGAAACGCAATCAGATGCTATGCTCATGGGGTTGGGGTTGTCTCCATTATTCATTTCTTTATTTGCCTACCTTTGCCATTTGAAAGCATCTGGTTCCTTTTCTTTTTGTTAATAAAAAAAAACTTTTTGCAGGTTTATTTATGGGTAAATTACATCTCATTTATTTTATTAGATTATACAACTTCATCCTTAACATTTTAAAAAATATTTATTCATCTTTGATATTTATTTTTTTAACACTCATTAGTCATTCTATAGGAATAAAATAGTAAAAAAAATTAAATATCAGTAATGAATAAATATTTTTTTAAATGCCATTAATGAAATAGTATAATGTAATAAAATATAAAAAGAAAATGTAATTTATCTTTATTTATTTGATGCATATTTTATTTTATTTTTTATAAAATAAATTTTACTTCTTTATTTATAATCATCTTATCACGTCGGATGATAAAAAATATTCTGATCCTGGTGATGAAAAATAAAGTATAAAAAACAAAATATCAGTAGAATATCTCTATTTATTATTTTCAGTTTTGGTTATGTCCTCATGTCTCTTAATCGTTTGTGGTACTTACACGTCATTTTTCTGAACTCCCATGCATATTCAAATATGGGCACATGGAATTTATTTTAAAATATTAGGAAATTGTTAAGATAATAACTTATTTCATGACACGGACTTTTTGCTACTATACACCTACACTTAGTGGTGTAATTGGACCACTGGTCGAACCGAATGATCTGTGATTTGTTCAGAATTTAGCTCGAAAAAAATTCGTTCGAATTCGTTTGTTAAGGTAAATTAGCCGAGTTCAAATTTTATTTTGAAGCTCATAAGCTAAACGAACTGAGTCCAAACTTTTTTAAATTCAGCTCGTTAGGTGTATTCATATGCTCGTTAATTTTAAAGAAATTATCTTTGAATATTCTCTCTAAAATGGAGAGATATTGGAGAGACAAAAAGAAAAAAGTTAAATTTAATATAATTTAAATTTAAATTTAGATTCTATAACTAAAGTTACTAAAATAATAATTTATTAGATATCTATTTTCTTTCCTTCTCATATTACATTCCTCCAATCCAAACAATATGAACAAAAGTAAAAAAAAGTAAATAAATTTATTTTTTTTCATATGTTTCCTTGTATTTTCTGCCCTCCCAGGTAAGAGTTAAAAAGTAAACTTATTCTAACATAAAAGAATGTGATTAATACATTTGTAGCCTTCGGAATTCGACATGTTTTATTAATTTTCTAGCTCAACTTCCTAATTGACAATGCATTATTTTGGGTGTTATATGATTTTATTTTGAATATGATCTTTAAATTGAAGAGATAACCGTTGAGAAAAAGAAATGAAATGGATTGCCTATTTTTGAATAAAGTCATTGCGATTTTGAGCTATATTTTTTTTGGTTACAGTGATTATCAAAATATGATGCGTGAACGTGAAGTCATTGTAACATGGCTATTTATAGAACAACAAAGATTCTTATAAAAGTTGTATTAAGTTCATGATTTTTACTAGATGAGAAGAAAAGAAAAAATAAATTTTTTCCTTGACACAAAAAGAAGTGCATTTATAGAGAAAACAAAATTTCATTTGTAATATGTAAGTTTCTTTTTCATGTGCATGTGTTGCACATGATTAAAATATTTATTAAAATAAAATTTATATAATTTTATTTATGACTACAGAAGTAAAAAATTCTTACAATATAAATATAAAGCATTTTCATCTTGTAATATCCTAATACTATATTTAAAATTTTATGCCTATATTTAAAAAATAAAAATTTTAGTAAAAAGAAGTAATTTTTTTAAACTAATAATATTTTTTAATAGCGAGTAAATTATTAATTAGAAAAATATGTTAATTTATTCGATTGCTCTTATATTTCTTGTAGCATGTCCCAACCTAGATAGATAATTTTTTACAAATTTTTGTCTAACTAAAATCCAATTGTGTTCGACCATTATTTGGAACCTAATTCAAATTACAATATAAATAAATTAGTTGCACTCATCTATTATTGTTATATTTTAACAACTCTAAATTTTATCGTATGAAGAAATAGGTGCAATATATGCATATATTTAAAAAATAATTAAAAAATTACTTAATTTAAAAGTAAAGTTAGCAACTAGATAATTGCAAAATTTGAAAATGAAGAAAAAACATAATAGTTATAGAAAATTTTAGGCTTATATTTGAATTTTATAAAAATTATAAAATAAAAATTTAATTATTTATTTTAATAAGGATAATATATCTAATTTTTAGTTTATCACTGGTGTAAATATACTGCTATATTATTATATTCAATTTAAAAATGTTAGATGTAATTATTATTTTATCTTAAACTATTTAAATATCGAGTAAAATTTTAATTTCTTATCTAATTTAAATCTTAAAATTTTTTTGAAATAATTAATTTTTTATTAATTAATCCATAAAAAAATACATATTTTATATCAAAAAGATTTTCTCTTGTTAATCACAGTTATATATATATATATATATATATAAAATTTGAAAATTTAAATTTGATAATATAAAAATTTTAAACTAAGTCATTTATACTTTTATTTAGAAGATTTAATTATACATATAAATGTAATAATAACATATTTTATATTTTTGAAATAATTTATTTTTTATAAAATTTTAAAAAATTTACATGCTCAATTTTTATTACAAAAATATACATTCAGCCTATATCTGAAAATCTTACAAAAAAATTTACTATTTTAAAAAAAAATTATGATGTTTGCTTGATAGATCTTAACATGTATAATAATATATAATTAGTATATCTAAAATGCTTACAATTTTTATTTATAAATATAAAAATTGCTGTATCATTTTATTTAGAAATTTCTTTTTTTAGCTTTTCTTTCTAAATTACACATTTTTAAGGCTTGTACAAGATCAAAATATATAAAATTTGTTAGAAATTTAATGAATATATTAAGAAAAACTGATGAATCCAATGTGCATTCACATAAAAAAGTCTATATAATTATTTTCAAGAAAAATTGCTAATTGAAATTTTTTAAATTTGATAAAATATTTCATATTTGTTTAAATCTAAGTTTTAAATACAA
Organism: Mallotus repandus; assembly: GCA_949671775.1. Lineage (NCBI taxonomy): Eukaryota > Viridiplantae > Streptophyta > Magnoliopsida > Malpighiales > Euphorbiaceae > Mallotus > Mallotus repandus. The sequence continues at coordinate 7,134 of CATIWM010558019.1, forward strand.
ACACAAACAAAAACTATCTTTATCAATTTTAAAACTATTTTAACAATAATAAATTAAGTTTACTTTTATAAGTATATAAAAATTTCATATACTTTTTTGTCCTAAAAAATTTTAGCCTCAATGCAATTATTCCATCAGCTTGTATGTTACTATTTCATAGCAAATTGCTTTTAACTTATTGGCATTTCAACTAGCAATTCTGTGTTGTGTCACATTATTGTTATTGGGAATTGGAAACATTTCAAATCTTAGTTGATCATGAATGGCAAGTCACATCTTTGATTTGATGAGCACTATTTAGTTGTTATGAAGACAGCTTCTACTTCTACCTCTAAGATGTCACATGTTGCATACTCATTTATTATTGTTTGAATTGCATGACATTTCACTATGGTAGTCATTGATGACACATATTTCCTACCGTTGTAATAGTAAGTAAATGCTGCTATTGTAACTAACTCCTTTCTTTCTCTACTTTTTGTGGTCCTTGCCGCCCCGCTCTCCTTCCCAAATAGGAAAAGATACGAGTTGCTCTATATGTCAAAAAAGCTGCGCTGCAGTTCATTGATGGTATGATCCTCAATTTTTTTTGAGTAAACTTGTTCCTTGTATCTTTTTGATTGATTCTTATGCGTTCTTTCCTTGTGTATTGTATTGTGCAGCTGCTGCCACAGCTGAAGCTGCAGGTGGTTTGCCAGCTGAGGGCAAGATTTCAGAGGAAGTCAGAAGTGCAGGTTTTAGAATTGAACCAGATGAACTTGCTTCCATTTCTCGTGAGCATGATCTTAATGCTCTGAAATTTAATGGTGGAGTTGAAGGGATTGCACAAAGAGTTTCTGTCTCACTGAAAGATGGCATTACTAGAAATAGCATACCTGCCAGACAAAAGATTTATGGGTGCAACCATTATACTGAGAAACGTCCTAAAAGTTTTTGGATGTTTGTTTGGGAAGCACTGCATGACTTAACTTTAATCATTCTTATGGTATGTGCTGTGGTTTCTATAGGTGTTGGAATTGCTACTGAAGGATTTCCCAAGGGTATGTATGATGGGTTAGGAATCATAGTCAGTATATTATTGGTAGTCATGGTTACTGCTATCAGTGACTATCAGCAGTCGTTGCAATTCAGAGACTTGGATAAGGAGAAGAAAAAAATTTCTGTTCAGGTAATAAGGGATGGGAGAACACAAGAAATCTCCATTTATGACTTGGTTGTTGGAGATGTTGTTCAATTGTCGACTGGAGACATAGTTCCGACTGATGGAATTTACATATCAGGATATAGCTTGGTGATAGATGAGTCAAGCTTGTCAGGTGAGAGTGAGCCTGTGAACGTAAATAGTCAAAAACCTTTTCTTCTTTCAGGGACCCGCGTGCAAGATGGGTCATCAAAAATGCTAGTGACTGCAGTTGGTATGAAGACTGAATGGGGCAAGTTGATGGAGACTCTGAATGAGAATGGGGTAGATGAAACCCCATTACAGGTGAAGCTGAATGGTGTTGCTACAATTATTGGAAAGATCGGTTTGGCTTTTGCTGTGCTTACCTTTTTGGTATTGACTGCAAGGTTTTTGGTGGAGAAATTGCTTCATCATGAATTCACACATTGGTCTTCAAACGATGCATTTGTGCTTCTGAATTACTTTGCTATTGCAGTAACCATAATTGTTGTTGCCGTTCCTGAAGGATTACCATTAGCAGTGACTTTGAGTCTGGCGTTTGCAATGAAGAAATTAATGCATGACAAGGCACTAGTCAGGCATCTCTCTGCATGTGAGACCATGGGTTCTTCTAGTTGCATTTGCACAGATAAAACAGGGACCTTAACCACTAACCACATGGTAGTTGATAAAATATGGATATGTGGAAGAGTTAAAGATATTAATAACAATAAAACGGAAGAAAATTTGGGATCAGAAATTTCTGAAGGAGTCTTGAGCTTGGTTTTGCAGGTTATATTTCAAAACACAGGATGTGAAATTAGTAAGGATGAAGATGGAAAGAGAAAAATTTTGGGAACACCAACAGAAAAGGCGTTATTAGAATTTGGCTTGCTTTTGGGTGGTGATTTTGAGGCACAGCGCAAAGAGTTTAATATACTCGAGGTTGAGCCTTTCAATTCTGATAGGAAGAAGATGTCTGTGCTTGTGGCTCTTTCTGAAGGGGGGTTTCGGGCTTTTTGCAAAGGTGCTTCAGAAATAGTGTTAAAAATGTGTGATAAGGTTGTTGATGACAGTGGACAATCTTTTCCTCTTGCTGAAGAACAGGTGAAGAATGTTTCAGGCATCATAAATGACTTCGCATCTAAAGCTCTGAGAACCTTGTGCTTAGCTTTTAAGGATCTTGATGAAAGTAATACAAAAAGCAGCATTCCTGATTGTGGCTACACATTAGTTGCTGTTGTTGGAATCAAGGATCCAGTTCGCCCTGGAGTGAAGGATGCAGTCCGAACTTGTTTAGACGCTGGAATCACTGTTCGTATGGTTACTGGTGATAACATATATACAGCTAAAGCTATAGCCAAAGAATGTGGCATACTTACGGACGATGGGCTGGCCATAGAAGGGTCAGATTTTCGTAGTAAGACTCCTGCAGAAATAAGGGACATTCTACCAAAAATTCAGGTTTCAGAACAATTTCACTATGGAATTTGATGCCATAATTTAGTGCACCATTTTAGACGTATACATAATTAAATTCTTATCATTGAAACAGGTGATGGCTCGGTCTTTACCTTTGGACAAACACAAATTGGTAACCAATTTGAGGAATATGTTTGAAGAGGTGGTAGCGGTAACTGGTGATGGGACCAATGATGCTCCAGCTTTGCATGAGGCAGACATTGGACTTGCTATGGGCATAGCAGGAACTGAGGTTTGCATCTCATTCTATTCTAATTCATACTGGTCATCTTCCAGTCTCCCATTGGTTATTTTGGTTGGTACCATATTGAAACTATCCATTTCCATCCTGTAACACCTATCCTAAGCACAATTTTTTAAAGATTTTTTTTTCTATTTTGTTGTGTTCTGCAAGCTGCTTGTGTCTTTATTGTCAACACTTTTAATGTCCTGATATACACGTTAGACTTTTAATTTGTATACTTTATACATGTATTGTCGAATTCAATAAGTATTGAATACTAGATTTTACAGCCAAAAAAATGAAGAGTAACATATGTTCAAGTCTTATTTCTGTTAGACTTACCAATGTAAGTAAAAAGGTGAGAATACTTTTTTTGTCCTTCACATTACATTGCTGTGTTCATTTATTTTTTGCTTCCCATTAGTACTTTTTTTTTGCTATAAGTTGTTGACTAAAAAGGTGCTAATTGGTTTGTGCTAGAAGGAAGGATCTATGAAATTGAGCAGCAGGTGTTCCAAGGTTTTTATACCATTGTTGTCTGGACCTTTTTAGTTAATACTTGAAACTCATAACCTGTTCTTGTATAAGGGACAACCTCGTATAACTAACAGCTTGAATACTTACTTCTATTGAGGATCTGTTTCATATTAAATTTAAATAAAATAACTGTGCAATCCTAGAGTACAATTTTATTGACTAAAATAAATGTGTACTTCTCCAAATTTTCATTTCATTTCCAAATAAATTCCAAATGGAATTCATTTTCAAACGAATTTTTATTAATAAAGTGTGTTTGGTTCAAATGGATAGTTTATGGAATTCATTTCAAATGAATTTTATATTTTCTTATATTGTATTTGGTATAAATTTAGAATTCAAGTTAATTTTTAATTTTGGTCAAAAAATACCCCTTCGGAAAGATATTTTTGAAAATAAAAATAATGAGGGGGTATTTTAGTCATTTTAGAATTATAAACTTAAAAGTTGTGGAATTCATTTGAAAATTCCAACCATTTTGTTAGAATTTGATCTGGTTATACTCAATTCCACAAATTTATAAATTTGGAATTACAAATGAAATCTACAATATGTTTATTTAAATCAAATATAAATCATTTGGAATTGCAAATGAATTCCACAAAATTTTGCAGAATTCATTTATACCAAACACACTCTTAGAGTATTTAACACTTCTCTTTTGTGTTCTTTTATGTTTACTTCCCTTTTGTGTTCCTTTATGTTTTCATGACCATGTATCCTCTTGTCTATATTACTGTAGTTCTTTATACCTTTTGCATAGTTTGAATTGAGGTATGAAGTTTTTTAACTGTGTTCCTTCACATTGTTGCAGTATTTTTGCCCTTAGGTACTTTGAAAACAGATACATGAACCTTTACTTTTCCTTTCTTTGTCTTTGTTGCAGGTGGACTGATGCAATTTCCACCCTATAGTTTTACATCTAACCTTTACTATGGATGGTATTTGCAGGTTGCAAGAGAGAATGCTGATGTTATCATAATGGATGACAATTTTACAACCATTGTGAATGTTGCTAAATGGGGGCGTGCTGTCTATATAAACATTCAAAAGTTTGTGCAGTTCCAGCTGACAGTTAATGTTGTAGCTCTTGTCATCAATTTTGCTTCTGCATGCATCTCAGGTGTGCTAGTTCGTGAAGGTTTTGTCCTTGTAGATCGCATGGCTAAGTAATAACTATCATCTTTATCTTTCACATACTTTCAGGGTCTGCACCATTAACAGCTGTGCAGTTGCTTTGGGTTAACATGATAATGGATACTCTTGGTGCCTTAGCACTGGCTACAGAACCTCCCTCTGGCGAATTGATGAAAAGGCCTCCTGTAAGGAGGGGTGAAAGTTTCATCACGAAGGCCATGTGGAGGAACATATTTGGTCAAAGTATCTATCAACTGGCCGTCCTTGCCATTCTCAATTTTGATGGGAAGCAACTGTTGGGACTCAAAGGTTCAGATGCTGCTGACATTGTCAATACTTTGATATTCAACTCTTTTGTTTTTTGCCAGGTATGGATTTGAGTCGTGACTAATTTCTCCTAGTACTTTTCACCATGTTAAAACTAGTGTTAATAGCTGTTCATAAATGACATTTCAATGCTATCTCTTGAACTACTAAATGACCAATAGACAATATTATGAATTGATCAGTCTTAAACAAATTAATAGAAGAAAAAACATTCAGCTGTTGCTATGATACAGTCAGCCTTTCCAAATGTTCCAAACTATAGTCAAGTACTACTAAAGTTTCAACTATATGCATTTCTGCTGACACAGATTATAAATACCTGGGAATTGGCATCTAGTCAGAAGTGTATGAACCAACTATTTTGAAATAAAATAAGCATTCAAATAAACTCGCCTATTGGTTGAGATGCATAATCTTTGGCGATATTTCATCTGGAAGTCACCTAATAAGGTCAATCAACTTCTGAAAGTTTTTCATGAAGGTAAAGATAATAACATATTAAAGACACACCTTTATAAAATTTTCATGGTTTTGTAAAAAGAGTGTGCCCTGTCTATAACCCAATGTCTGTGTGTTTTGTACAACTCAAAAAAAAAAAAAGTATTTGCAGTAAAAAACTGGGTTGTCAGTTAATAAATTACAGAAGACTGAACAAAAAAAAAAAGGTGAAATGATCAGGCAATGTGCCAGAAAGATAGAAAAACTGTATTGGATTAGGATTTCAGTTGCAACTTGGTGTTGCCTAAGATGAAAATTTAGCTGTTTTCACAATTTTAAGATAAGAGGTTAACTGAATCTGTTATTTCTTTTATTTGTCTATCCAACTTTCTACTCTTTTTTTGTGCATGGATGGAAATAGGAAGTGGACCTCAGACAGCTTTCAAGAACCCAACCCATATTTTATTTTTACCCTAGCTTCAATTTGGACTCTACTATTCTGGTATAAGGCATTGAATTTTCACCTTGTTTCAATTTCTTCACATCCCTGCCCACTTTTTGCAGCTTTGAATCTTTGAATAGTAGATTCCTGGTGGCTAGTGTCAGTCTGAGAAAACTCCGTTGTCCTAACTTTTGTCATAAAAGATGTCAGCTGTGCTTGTTATCATAAAGGATATAATCATCTCTTCTCCTTATTGGGGGCTTGAAATCCTAAGCTGGCACGTTGCTACAACTGAAGTTTCAGTGCTCATGTATTTTGCCCAAAATATAATACATCTCATTTTTTGTGCTCTAATACTTTGTTATGAAAGCCGGCCAGTAGCCGATGTTCAAATTCTCAAGTGAATGTCTATTTGATGTATAAATTTGAGTTGTATTTTTTTTTTGTTTTGTCTATGTTCCAGGTCTTTAATGAAATAAACAGCCGACAAATAGAGAAGATAAATATATTCCGAGGAATGTTTGACAGTTGGATATTCTTAGTTGTTATGGTTTCAACTGTGGCTTTCCAAATAATCATAGTGGAGTTCTTGGGAACTTTTGCAAGCACTGTGCCACTGAGCTGGCAATTTTGGCTTCTCAGTGTCTTAATTGGAGCAGCAAGCATGCCTGTTGCAGTTGTCCTAAAGTGCATCCCTGTTGAAAAAGGCACCCCTAAGCACCACGATGGTTATGATGCTCTCCCTGCTGGTCCAGACTTGGCTTGAAAATCAGGGAAAGTGTGGTTGCCATCATAAACTACAAGTCATGATTTCAAATGATGGATTTGACTCTTCCCTAGAGCCCATAATACACGCTTTTCTGCACGGTAACATTATTAACTTTTTTTTTTTGAAGGAAAAAAGCTCGGGGTGAAGAAGTGTATAGTCTTAGGGCATCTCTAACCTACTGCATTTTTCGGCAATTTTGCATCTTTTGAACAGTTATTCACTAATACTATGTTTGACGCAAAGGATTTGAGCATGAATTTGAATTTCAATGAAATATCTCGGTTGGAAACTATATGGATTTGTAGTATGAGGATTTCAAACGAATCTACAATTCAAGAATTGTATTTGAAATTTTAATATTTGAAATATAAGATTTCAAATCAAATGTTTGTATCCAAACACACTCTAGTTGTATTTGTACATTTTTTCTATAATTTCAATATAATTCTTTTTAACATTTGTTTTAATATAGTTCAAATAATTTTATTCAATTTAGTCCAAATTTATATTATATTTATCATATTATTACCGAATGCATATAAATTTGATTTAATTTTTTTACTTAAATAATATTAATATTTGTTAATATTTGGATAGTAAAAATTTAACAAAATCGATTTAAGAAAATGGTCAACAAAAATATTAAAATTAATAATATTCGAAATCATATATTTAATTATATATAATTTAATAATCTAGTAAATTAAATTCAGATCCATCAATATCATTATATATAGGTGTATATGGTAAATATTGAATAAAATATGAGTGTAATATATGAAATGTAGAAATAATTTGATATTAGTATTGGATAAGAATATGTGAAGAATATTTTTTTGAAGTTGAAAATGTAATGGGTTGAAGTAAATTTAAGGCCGACTACCTTTTTTTATCCCTCAACTTTACACTTTTAGTCAATTTCACACAATAATTTTTTTTTAACCAATAGCACATATGTACTTTTATTTTTAACCATTTTCACTCATGGTATTAATATATTTTATTCTATTTCACTCATAGATTGCCAAAGTGAATAAATGTGTGTTCTTACGCGTTTTAAAGCAAGTGAAGCTAAGAAAATTTGTCGACATGTCAAACTAGTGTATTAAAATGTAATAATATATATAAGGAGGGTTTAATTGTAATTTAAAAATTACAATTAGGTCATCTTCTTCCTCCTCCCTTCACGCCACCATATGCCTTTTTGAGCAGGTTTCATACATAGCACTAAACTAAAGAAAAACTAAATAACATCAAAATTAAACTTTGAAAATTTCAAAAAAATAACATGCAGTTCTTCTTGGCCATTTTATCAAACAAGTGGTAAGCAAAATTTAGTTAAATTGTTTCAATCTCTTCCTTCACCATTCTGCAACATCATATTCAACAATAGCATCACCACTGGTTGCATTGAAAAAATACGTTTTCAGATGAACCATAAAACCCTGAGCTCTGCCAACCTCCCTTGATGTTGGCTCAGGCTCTTCGGTCAATGCGTCATCTATCACGAAAACCATACCAAAAAGAGTTGGAGATTTGTCTGTGACATTGGATTTGGCTACCTGCATTGCTCAATGTGTTAAAAAATGATGATTTGAAATATGCACAGCTTCTTCAAGGCATTGAATTCAGCTGCTATTGTTCCATTTTCGAGTCTCCAACTGAATCAGAATTGCAAAGGGCTAGTCGTTCCAACGCCGGGCACTTCGAAGCCAGGGCAGTAAGCGATGCCATAGTTATCGGAACACCCATAAGTACTAGCTCTTGCAATCCAAAACATCGGCTAGCTACGGCTAACACACCTTCATCGCCAATGGTACGCCCTCCAAATCTGCACCAGGCATCGATATGGAAAAGCTAAATAATATGTTATTCTTAAACTAATGCTGCAAGATGAATCAACCCTGTTTTAATATTCTACCGACGGGAGAAGCTAATCAGTTCTTTCCTCTTCAAGCCAAAATGGACTACCTTCGCTACCATAGTCTTCTTCCTGTAATTTATCACCACTGCAAGCTAATGCTTCGTTTCTTCTTTATAAGCTTTCCACTGCAAGCTAATGCTTCAGGGAATGAGACTGACAGACTTGCTTTGATAAAATTCAAACAAGCAATAACCAATGTTCCTTATGGAACCTTCAACTCCTGGAATGATTCTCTCCATTTCTGCAACTGGTATAGAATCACATGCAGTTCCCGCCATCAGAGTCACATATTTGGTTTTAAAAGGGCAGAAATTGATTGGATCAATATCACCATACATCGGTAACCTGAGTTTTCTCAGGATTCTTCACCTCGGAAACAACAATCTCCAAGGTCAAATTCCACAAAGAAGTTGGCAAGCTTGTCCGACTGCAAGAATTTCATCTCAACAATAAGACATTACAAGGGGAGATTCCAAGCAACTTAAGCTGCTACTCTCAACTCAGGATAATTAATTTATTATCCAATGAAATCGAGGGACAAATTTTACCAGAGCTTGGCAGTCTAGCGAAGCTTGAAGTGCTGGCTCTTGCTGCAAACAAGATCAGAGGGAACATTCCAACTTCACTTGGCAACCTTTCATCTCTCGCTAAATTCTCTGTTGCTAGTAATAATTTGCTGGGAAGCATCCCAGATGAGGGATTTTGATTTTCCTTATTGTTCAAATTAGGGATTTGGGTGACGTCTACCTCATCTTTTTTTTTTGCTATGTCATCGTGTGTCCCTCAGACATATTATGTTATGTCGAACCATGGGTGAAATAGGTTAAAAATAAAAGTTTATACGTGCTATTCGTTACAAAAAAGTTAATGTGTGAAATGAACTAAAAGTGTAAAGTTTAAGGATGAAAAAAGATATTTGGCCTAAATTTAATGTAGCGTATGTATTTTAAAGTAAACTTTACCGCATTTTAAAGTTTTGGGCTAGAGATTGCTTTACACAATACTCACTTCTAACTATCATTTGTTGAAATGTCACCGGCTTTTTGACATTCCCAGGTTTTTTTTTTTTTTGGTTGGCAAATGGTATATTTACCGGGAAGCTTTGCCATATTTAGTTGAAGATGAACCACACATTATTATTGAGGAACTATATATTATCCTTTTGGTTCATTGTGATGCCTATGTGTACGTATTATATAACATTTTCATTTGCGGATATTAAATGCATGCTTGAGTGCTTTTGAACGAACAATGGTTGAAACTGTCTACATTTTCAAAATTGTGCATTAAAATATCAGCTACTTGTGTGTTTTGAAAAGGAATAGAAAGTCAAAGCTACGGGGTTTTGCTGACTTAGTTTATGGAAATTCATTCAAAATTCTGCCTATTTTGTTGCATAGATTTTATATTTGTAACAGTAAAACAGAATGAAGAGAAATATACAACTTTTAATTAACTTGAACTGAGAGAGCTGATTATGCCATTCCATCTTGTTGCTTCATTGTTATGTATATCCACTTGTAGGCTTCACTTTTTATCTGGTAAGCTTGTGTATGTTGCCTCTGTAAAGGTACCAATTCTTTACCTATGCGCTTCAATTTTTTCTCAACATGCTTAATTTCAGCTCTGATAGCTGTTTTCTCCATTCTTAATTCTTCTGATTCCTTTTCTATTAGCTGCATGCAACAAATAGAATACATTAGTAACATAAGAACAATATGGCTTGATGACTAATGATATAAGTGTGCATTTATTCAAGTATTTATAACAAATTTACTTGGATTTTCTCTTTGATTGCTTCTTTAGATCCTAAAGAGTTCCAAATCTTTCCTTTCACAGGAGCATTAGCAATAGCTTTCTCCCTTTTCATTTTCAACTGTTTCATCTTTTCATGGTTTTGCCTATTCCAATCTTCTACATAATCCTGACTGCGCCCCAGGAGATATGGCATTACAAACTGCTTTCAAGTCCCATAACAAAACTCATCAGTCATGATCATGCTCATAAAAGTTCTTCAAAAATTTATTTGAAAAAACTAGTAAAATTATCAACCATGATTTCATGCTTCTCCTCGAAAGAGCTGGAAATAATGGCGTTTCTTCCTCGGCTACC
>CATIWM010558023.1:0-63772 GCA_949671775.1 Mallotus repandus
TAAAAAAGAAAAAATGAGGGAGAAAATAAAGAAATAATGAAGGAACAAGAAGGATACGAATGACGGTAAAAATAAAAAAATTAAAAAAAAAAAGAGACTTTTGAAAAGAAAATGGGTACTCATGTAATTAATAAAAAAAGATATTTTGCTAAAAATTGAAGTAAAAAAGTAGTGTATTTATATAAATTTCTAATAGAATTACAACCGTAAGATTAATTTTTATTTAATTGTTACTATAAGTTATTTTTATATATTAATACCTATAATATACATTCATAACTACAATTAAATAAGTATTAATTTGACAGTTATAATTTTATTTGTATATTAGCACACATTTGCACTAAAGAACTTATTAATAGATACAAATGTTTCTAATTCCATATGTAATTTGTATGAAATTCCTAAAATTTGACTTATTACACCCCTGTATTTTTAATAATTGATTTAAATATTTTTAAGATTTTACTCTATTAAACTATTATATTTTTACTGTTTAAATGACCATTAAATGAACTAATTTAAAAAATTAAGAGTTCTATTTGATTCCTGAATTTATAATATAATTTTAAATGCATTCAATTTTTGAATTTATTATGTTTCCATTGTAATGATAATCATGATATCTAAATAATTTTATTTTTAACATAAAATAAATTTAAAATATATTGATTTAAAATTATCATTGCTCCAATATGATTATGCAATCAATACTATATTAATTAAGATTTTTCATATTAATATAAATTTAATTATCAAATCTCATTAAAATTAGTTTAGTGTGTGTATACACACATGTACACATTGTTTACAAATTCTTAAAAAATTACGATTTTTAACTTACATTAAAAAAAAATTATTTCAGCATGGTAAGCCTCGTTTTAGGATGCAATGCCAATAATAAAAATTGAATTTATACTAGTATGGTAAATCCTAATTGATGAATGTCAATCACATAAATCGCATCAAAATGATACTAATTAAGAAATTGAGTACATGCCAGTATGATAAATTAAGAAATTGAGTACATGCCAGTATGATAAATTATAATCGATACAATTTTGATTACGTAACTCGTATTACCATGATAACAATTAGTAAAATTGAATCCAAATCAATATGATAAATCTTAATTAGTATATTATTGATTATATATTCCAATTGAAGTAGTGTTAACTTTAAATCAATATGTTTTAAATTTATTTTAATGTTAAAAATGTAAATTAATTATTGTAATAAAAACACATTAAGTTAAAAAATCTATATTAATATTTAATAAAACAATTAGATGAATTTAAAACTATATTATAAGTTTAGGATCAAACAAAACTTTTATTTCTTTGAAATTGATAACGGTACAAATGAAAGTTTAACATGACATAACCTCATGAATATTATAGTAATTATTGAAAATATAAGGATCTAGTAGTATAATAGGTAAAACCACAGTAATATTATAGTTTTTAACCCTTTACCTCGGTATTCAGCAATTACAATGGTTTTAATTAATCTGAAATTTGAATTGGGTGTACTTGTAAGAATATGTAATTATTCTAGCACATATTTTCTCAATGCAATAATTATTACAAATTTTACAATTTTTTATTACAATTTTTTAGACGTGAATTAAAAAAATATTTATGTTAAATTTATAAAAAAATCCATTCTATAAAAAAGGTTAATTAATATTAGAAAATACATTTATTGTCAGTCTATTATTGAATTTACAAAAATATACAATTTGTAAAAAAAAAATTCTTTTTCTCTTTTCTCACATTGTAAAATATATTTTTTAATACGTTCTCTAGCTAGAATCCTTGTAAGTAAATTTACACTTGATTAAAACTAACTTAAATACACTCCTTCAAAAAAAAAACTAACTTAAATATACAACTTACAAAAATCGATTTATCGTGTAAATTGCTTTTTTAAAATAAAAATGGTTTGAGATAGAGATATTACTTCATCGTTTAAAATTCAATTTGATTAGCAAGTTTTGCAAATTTGTAGAAAATTTTTCCAAGTTGCAATGGTTGTGTAGCTAGCTAATTTTAGAGGTTGAGAATAGTTTTTTTTTTTTCTGGTGGTTTGGTTGCTATGTTTGACAAGAAATGCATAATATTGATGTTAAGTGAATGATAATTTTGATTTGATGCCACTATGAGATTAGAAGGTATAATTAGAGTTCATTCATCACATAACTATAGAGATAAATGACAAAATGGATGTTGACTAGTTAACAAATTTTTTTTTTTATCCTTTTCAATCATTCATCATCTTTAGAAAATTTCTCTAATAGAAGTGGTGCAATTGCTTCTTCATGATATTAGTGGAATAACTTATAACTATGTCATATTCTCTTTTAATTTGTATGAATATAGGGTTCTTTGTTCCTTACGTAACAAAACAGAGGAATAATATGTTATTTTTTAAACATTATATTGTACTAAACTAAATTTGCATTTTTTTTTCAAGATAACAAAAATATCTATAAGTACAAATTTTATATTTTAAATAATGATTATGAAAACAATGGTAACACTTCATATAATTTTTCATAAAGAATAATTTATTTTTTTTCTAAACCATCCAAATATAAGATCGGCTGAATTTTAATTGATTTTGTTTAATTCAAATATGACAATAAGAGCAACAAAAAATTTTCAACAATTGATTAAATATAAATGTATATATTATAATTCAAATTTGAGACGTTGCTTAAATAATAACAACTCCTATTAGTAAGTCCTAACGATTATTAATAAACTGGACTTAACTTTTGTTATAAAAAAAAAATCTGTATGTGCTTTTTCAAAAAAAAAAGTTTTATTCAACTATATAGAGTGATAATTTTTACAATCTTACTTCATCTAGAAGGGGAAAAAAAAAAATATATATATATATATATGCAAATTTTTCCAATTTAAGGATGAAATTAAGTTGGTTGTACAATTTTTTCTTTTTATATTTGCATTGAACTTTTTAATAAAAAGGAAATAAAGTTATATGATTGGCAAATCCTTCAAAGCTTTTTAGGGCATGTTTAAGTTAGTTGTTTACCATAGTTGATAGTTGATAGCTGATAGCAGTTAGTTTATAAATATGAAGTGTTTAGTAAAATTTTATTAATTGTTGTTGTTTGTATATCAAATGACCATTAAGGGTATAATTTATTTGTAAATATAATTTTATATACTTTTTATAATATTTTTTAGTTATGTAAATTATTTTAAAAAATATATAGCAATAAATAATAATTTATTGTCTTCAATTTATATATTATTAAAATAATTAATATAAATTATTTGAAAATAAATTTTAAAATATAAATATTATTGAAAATGCCTTAGAGGGGTGAATAAGGCAAGGGAATGATTTTAGAAAAATAAAACGAATTTAAGAAATAAACAAAAAATTGAAAAAGATTAGAGAATGAAGAATGATGAACACAAAGATTTAAGGAGTTCGGATTCAACAATAATCATACGTCTCCACCTAACTTATCTCCAAGTTAGGATTTTCAATCACCCACAATCTTATTCACAAGATTGAAAATACACAAGAGTTAAGACTCACTCTTTCAACCTTACAAACAAGAGTTTTTAGGCTCACTCTTAAACCAAATCCAAAGTGTTTTAATGGCTAAACACTCAAACCAATTCCACTTAAAAATATACCTGACTTCCCTTCTAATCTATCCCAAGAATTAGATGAAGATGAAGTCCTATTTCTATCACACAACCAACTCTCACAAGAGTTAATTAATACAATGAATATTGATAGAAAGAAAAATGAAGCTTAATGAATGCTTAGAGAGTTTTTGATAATCAAAGAGTAATGTAATGTATGTTCTTTTTTATCACAACTTAGAGCACATATATATAGATTAAACTTCAAAATTATGGTTGTTGGAGGCACTGAATATGTCTCTAATGTCTTTTTTCTTAAAATTCAAAAATACGTCCATTGGGCCATCACCATAGAAGTAGAGCTTCAGTCATAGCCTATTGTTGAACTTGGCTTTATGTCACCATAACAGCCTTGCTTAAGTAACAGCCTTGCTTAAGTTGCAGCCTATTATTCACCAATGTCTCTTTAAATTCAAAAATATGTTTGTTGGGCCGTCACCATAGAAGTAGAGCTTCAGTCGCAGCTTACTATTCAGCTTGACTTTATGTCACCATAGAAGCAGTGCTTCAGTCGCATGAGTTGAATTATGACTTGGCCTTCACTGAGAGTAATTTTGGATCTATGCTTATAATCACACTTAAACAAACACATTAAATGCTTAAAATTAAGTTTGTTAAAATCAAAATTAAGATTGATTATTGCTAAGGTCAACAATCTCCTCCTTTTTTACTTTGACAAACTTATTTTGAGTTTGAGAAGGATAATATAAAGTGAAGAGTGTGTTGATTTAAATTCCAATAAAGTATGTGAAATATACTCCCCTTAATTTATGCATATAATAAAAACAATGAATTTAAGGAGTAAGGAATTCAAATAATGAAGAAAATAAATGGAATGAGAATGATACATATTTTAAAAATAAAGAAATTTTAAGAATCTCCCCCTTTGTGCTATAAAAATATCAATTGAACAACTCTTAAACAAAATTTCAATTTGAAAAAGATACCAATTAAAATATTTAATATATTTCTTTATTACTCTCCTTTTTGGATATGATAAGAAATATAATAAATCATTCCCCTTGACAAAAATAGAAACAACATAACATATAACATGAAGGACATAAAAATATGGCCTAACATGAAAAATGTGTTAAAAACATAAAAACATGATAACATGATCATTTACATAAATGCTAGGCAATATAAAAGGAAATAATTTCAAATATATTAAATAAATAAAAAACTAGTAGCACTTACACTACATGTAGTAGTACTACTTAACACAACACAAAAATAGTACATATAGCATTTATGTTGAAACTTAAAAAACTTAACTATCACATGATCATGTAGAGATTAGTTCTAAAGGAAACAAAAGACCAACAACTAAAACAATGAAAACAATGATAGATCAAATCTAAGAAAGTATGTACATCTAGCCAAAATATCACATATATACACATACAAACAAAGTAAGCAAAACAAGGCTTCTTATCACATATAAAAATATGACAAAACTAGCCACACTTACAATGTTACTATGCATGCATAAACAAAATTGTGTAATAAAAAAATTCAATATATAAAAATTTTAATTCAAACTCAAATATTTCTCCCCTTTTATCAAAATGCAAAAAAATCATTAATGAAAAATTAAATTGCATTAATAAAGGATAGAGTTACAAGGATATTAAAATATTAATAACAAGACATAAAACTAACAGCTCATGGCTTATATCAAGAAATTATTCAAAAAATAAACTGAACCTAAACTAACGCAAAATAATCATAAAAACAAACTAACAGCTCAAAGCTTAGATACGGAAAATATATTGAAAATAAACCAAACAGAAACAATGGAAAGCACACAAAAACATATAAAAAATTTAAGATCAAAATCAAAATTAATAATCAAAGCAACTAATAAGCACAACATGATTTCACATGAAAATAGTCCAACCATTAATTAAGCATAAAATCAAGACAAACTAGAACCATAAATCATGCCAAGTTCATGCTTAATGATATTCATTCTCTCCTCATTAAGAGGTTTGGTGAAAATATCTACAAGTTGATTATTTGTATCAGTAAATTCAAGTGAGATATCACCTTTTTTAACATGATCTCGCAAGAAATGATGTCTAATGTCTATATGCTTAGTTCTAAATGTTAAATGGGTTTTTTGCTAAGGTTGATAGCACTTGTATTGTCACATTTGATTGGAATGTGATCAAGTTTTATACCATAGTCCAATAACTATTATTTTTGCCATAAAACTTGTGAACAACAAAGACTTGTTGCAATATATTCAGCTTTAGCAGTGGACAAGGCAACTGAAACTTGTTTCTTGCTAAACTAAGAAACTAAACATTGTCCTAAAAATTGAAAAGTTTCGAAAGTGCTCTTTCTATCTAGTAAACTACCGGCAAAGTTTGCATCAGAATAACTAATCAAGTCAAAGGAAGAACTCCTAGGATACCAAAGTCCTAAATGCATTGTTCCACAAAGATATTTGAAAATTCTTTTGATTGCATTCAAATGAGACTCCCTAGGACTAGATTGAAAACGAGCATACAAGCAAGTAGCAAACATGATATCGAGTCTACTAACAATTAAATAAAGAAGGGATCCGATCATACCTCTAAATTGATTTTCATCAACCGGCTTGTCATTCTCATCTTTGTTGAGTTTGGTTTTGGTACTCATTGGAATTTTACTTGATTGGACTCCATCCATGCCAAACTTCTTAAGAATGTCTCTTGCATATTTAGTTTGGTTGATGAAGATCCCATTTTTACATTGCTTGATTTGAAGTCCAAGAAAGAACTTGAGTTCACTCATCATGCTTATCTCAAATTCTACTTGCATTAACTTAGAAAATTTCTCACACAAGTAATGGTTAGTAGCACCGAAAATAATATCATCAACATAAATTTGAATAATTAATAAATCATGTTTGGATTTCTTTATGAAAAGAGTTGTATCAATTTTTTCTTTAGAAAAGCACTCTAATAAAAACTTGCTCAACCTTTCATACCAAACTCTTAGAGCTTGTTTCAATCCATATAATGCTTTTGAAAGTTTAAATACATGATTAGGAAAATCAAAACTTTTAAAATGCGAAGGTTGCTCAACATAAACCTCTTCTTCAATAAAACCATTTAAAAATGCACTTTTAACATCTATTTGAAAAATTTTAAAATCCATGTAAGATGCAAAAGCAAGTAGCATTCTAATAGCTTCTAACCTTGCAACGGGGGCAAATGTTTCATCATAATCAATACCTTCTTCTTGATTATAACTTTTAGCTATTAGTCAAGCTTTGTTTCTAATTATGACACCTTGTTCATTCATCTTATTTCTAAACACCCATTTGGTGCCTATAATAGGATGATGTTTAGGTCTAGGAATCAAGGTCCAAACCTTGTTTCTCTCAAATTGATTTAACTCTTCTTGCATAACAAAGACCCAAAATTCATCACTCAAAGCATCATCAACATTTTTGGGTTCAATTTAAGATATGAAGGCTAAATTAATAATAGACTTAAATTAAGATATAGTTGTTACCCCTTTTGTAGTGTCACTTATAATGAGGTCTTAAGGGTGTGCTTTCTTGAATTATCAATCCTTTGGAAGATCATCTTTTAAAGAAGGTTAAGGCATTTCCTCACTTTCTTCCTTGCTTGAACCTTGAAGTTCCAAAGGCTTGCTAGTATTTTCTTCTTCAATGCTCTCATTCATAAGCTTACCTACATCATCATCAACACTACAAAAATCCTTTCTTGGATCAAGAGGGTTAGACTCATCAAATACAACATGCATAGACTCTTCAACTACTAAAGTTCTCTTATTAAATACTCTATATGCTTTACTAGAGATGGAAGAGCCTAGGAAAATTCCTTCATCGACTTTAAAGTCAAATTTCCCAAGATTATCCTTGATGTTTAATAAAAAGCACTTGCATCCAAATACTCTTAGATATGAGATTTTAGGTTTTCTATTGTTCCAAAGCTCATAAGAAGTTTTATGCAAAATTGGTCTTTTGAAAACTCTATTAGAAATGTAACAAGATGTGGTAACGGCTTTCGCCCAAAAGTACAATGGTAAATTATACTCATGAAGCATTGTTCTAGCCATTTCCACAATAGTTCAATTTTTCCTTTCAACTACCCCATTTTGTTGAGGAGTTCTAAGAGACAAAAATGTATGAGAAATACCATTTTCACTACAAAAGTTTTTGAAAAATTCATTTTCAAATTTGATTCCATGATCACTTCTAATTGAAGAAATACAAAAAACCTTTTTCTTTTTGAACTCTTTTTGTAAAATTTTCAAAAGCTTTAAAGCATCTTTCTTATGAGCAAGAAAACACACCCAAGTAAATCTAGAGTAGTCATCAACTAATACATATGCATAGTGCATTCCACCGAGACTAGCAACTCTAATTGAACCAATCAAATCCATATGTTTAAATTCAAGTGGCCTAGAAGTTGACACAACATTTTTTAACTTAAAAGAGGATTTGGATTACTTTCCTTTTTGACAAGCATCACAAGGTTTATCCTTAGTGAATTCAAGTTTTGGTAAACCAATCACAAGTTCATGCTTACAAAGATCATTCAATTCCTCAAAATTTGCATGTCCTAACCTTTTATGCCATGTCCATGTGTCATGAGAAATAGACATCAATCATTTAATATCTTTATTGTCAATTTTATTCAAACTAATAACATAGACATTATCTACTCTTTCACCACTAAAAATTACTTTGTCTTCATCAAGACTACTAACAAAGCAATTTTTAGGATAGAAAGTGACTTTATTTCCCATATCACATAATTGACTTATACTAAGCAATTTGTGTTTAAGACCATCAACAAATAATCCATGATGTATAGATAAGGATTGAGGATTATCGATTTCTCCAATGCTAATACATTTTCCTTTTGCATTGTCCCCAAATGTAACATGTCTTCCATCTTTAGCATCAAGCTTGTTGAATTGATCTTTATCACCCGTCATATGTTTTGAACATCCACTATCAAGATACCATTTACTTTTTATTCTTGTGGACTTTAAGCACACCTTATTTTCATCTTCAAGAGCCGTAAAACAAAGGTTGGCCACTTCTTGTTGTTCCTCTTCCTTCTCGGATTCAAAGGAATCATCCCAAGTAGCTTTGAAGACCTTCTTCCTCTCCTTTGCTCCTTTATTCTTGAATTTGAGCTTGGGGCACTTGTTTCTAATGTGACCCAGTTTCTTGCATTCATAGCAAGTAACCTCTTTAGTCTTCTTACCTTCATATTTATTGTTGAAGTCCTTAGTTCTTAAGGGATTTTGCTTTCTCAAGAACTTCTTGAACTTTCTTGTGATTATGGCAATATCACCATCTTCATCACTAGAATCTTTAAGATTTTCTTCTTCACTATCATCTTGCAAAGCCTTTAAAAGTATGCTCTTTTTCTTCTCTTCCTTCTCTTCTTGCTCATCTCCTCTTTGCATTATAGTAAGCTCGTGTATAAGGAGTCTACCAATAAGAACATTGGTTGAGAGAGTTGAGATCTTGAGCTTCCTCAATTGAAGTGACTCAAGATTCTCAATCCTTCTAAGGTAGGATTCTTAGAATCTTGTTGTTCACTTATTCCTTGGAGAAATGTTTTCCAACTTTCTTAAGTGTGTTGTGAAGAGCATTAAGGCAATTCGTTATTTCTGCAATTGATTCTTGAGGCTTCATTTTGAAGAGTTCATATTCATACATATGAAGTTGAACCTTCTTGCTTCTTACTTGCACGTTGCCTTCATAGTGATTTTCAACAGTCTCCCATACCTTTTTTCTGGATTGGCAATGTTGAACTTTCCCACCTTCTTCTCTAAACATGGAAGAGAGTAGTGTGATCATAGCTCTCTTATTTTTATGATTTTTATCTTTTTGAGTTTGACTCCATTGACTTCTTTTGAGAACTACTTCCACTTCTTCTACCTTGGCTTTGGGAGGTTCCCAACCATCTAAGATTACATCCCATAATTTAATAGAATCACTATTAAGATAAAGTTCCATTTTGAATTTCCAATGTGGGTAATCACTTCCATCAAAGAATGGTATAAGTGAAGAAATGTTTTGAGTTTCACTCCCCATGATCTTGACTTCTAGTAATTAAGTTCCTGGAATTCAAGCTTTGATACCAAAAGAAAATGCCTGAGAGGGGGGGGGGGGGGGTGAATAAGGCAAGGGAAGGATTTTAGAAAAATAATAATGAATTTAAGGAATAAACAAAAATTGAAAAAGATTAGAGAAGGAATAATGATGAACACAAAGATTTAAGGAGTTCGGATTCAACAATAATCCTACGTCTCCACCTAACTTATCCCCAAGTTAGGATTTTCAATCACCCACAATTTTATTCACAAGATTAAAAATACACAAGAGTTTAAGGCTCACTCTTTCAACCTTACAAACAAGAGTTTTTAGGCTCACTCTTAAACCAAATCCTAAGTGTTTTAATGGTAAACACTTAAACCAATTCCACTTAAAATATACCTCACTTCCCATCTAATCTATCCCAAGAATTAGATGAAGATGAAGTCATATTTCTATCATACAACCAACTCTCACAAGAGTTAATCAATACAATGAATATTGATAGAAAGAAAAATGAAGTTTAATGAATGCTTAAGGAGTTTTTGATAATCAACGAGTAATGTAATGTATGTTCTTTTTTATCACAACTCTAGAGCACATATATATAGATTAAACTTCAAAAATATGGCTGTTGGAGCCATTGAATATGTCTCCAATGTCTCTTTTCTTAAAGTTAAAAATATGTCCGTTGGGCCGTCACCATAGAACCAGAGCTTTAATCACAACCTACTATTGAGCTTGACTTTCTGTCACCATAGCAGTCTTGCTTAAGTCGCAACCTACTATTCACCAACGTCTCTTTAAATTCAAAAATATGTCCGTTGGGCTATCACCATAGAAGTAGAGCTTCAATCGCAGCTTACTATTCAACTTGATTTGCTGTCACCATAAAAGCAGAGCTTCAATCACAACTTACTATTCAGCTTGACTTTCTGTCACCATTGAATCAGAGCTTCAGTCACAGTTTACTATTCAACTTGACTTTATGTCACCATAGAATCAGTGTTTCAGTCACATGAGCTAAATTATGATTTGACCTTCATTGAGAGTAATATTGTACCTATGCTTATAATCACACTTAAACAAACACATTAAATGCTCAAAATTAAGTTTGTTAAAATCAAAATTAAGATTGATTATTGTTAAGGTCAACAATTATTGTATAATTTTTTAAAAATAATTATAAGTATAAATATAATAATTATTTAATAATAATTTACAATAATATTCATTTAATTTTGAACTACAAAAAAGTTAATTATATACATTTAATTTTAATTTAAATGAAATTATTTATTATTAGTTATTTTTTAATAAGGGTAAAATAGTCTAAATAAAAAATAAATACAAATCAGCTATTAGCTGATTGGAAAAAGCTCTAAAATAGAGTTTTTCATATTAGCACAGTTTTGAATAAAATCAACTATCAACTGTTGATTTTGATATTTTACTAAACACCTAAATTATAGCTGATTGAGGTAAAACCTCTATCAGCTACCCCAATTAGCTAAACCAAATGCCCCCCTTAATCCCCTTTTTTATAATTGTGTATTTACTAGCTCCGTTTGTTTGTGAAAATTATTTTTTTGAAAAATATTTTCATTTATTTTTCAGTGTTTAGATTACTAAAAAAAATAAGTCAAAAGAAATTAAATGGTTAGTCAACAGAAAAATAACTTAAAAATAAGGGAAAATAAATTTCCATCCTTAAAATGAAAAATCGTTTTTCAATGCTTAAAAATAAGAAAAATTTACCTAAAATGTCTATAATTTTTTATTTCTCACTTCAATTTTGTCTTTTTTTTTTCTTTTCCTTCTCTTTTTATTTTTATTTTTTCCTTTTTTTCCTTCTCACCTTCTTTTTTCTTTTTACCCTTTTTTTTCTCATTTTTCTCCTTCCCCCCTTTTTTTGTTTTCTCTTCATTTTTTCTATCTTCTCTCTTTTTTTCCTTTCCCTCATTTTTTTATTTTTATTTTCTCCTTATTTTCATTTTTCCTTTGATTCTTTTAATAGATTAATTATCAGATGTATTTTGTATTAATACATTAAATCCATTATAAACATATAATTTGTAAAGAAATATACATTAGGTCCATTACAAAAGAGATAAATTTGAATAATAAAAAACGTTGATGTCACAAAGGATGATATATTTCAATTGTTTTCTAATGTTGTAGTCAAACATCGGAAAATATTTTTTTTGAAAAATATTTTCAGAGAAAACATTTTTTAGAGAAAATATTTTCCAAAAACAAAATATTTTCCGCTAACAAACAGAGTCTTAGAAATAAAATGAAACTAAGAAAATTCCCTTTTTTCTTTCCTCATTTTTTTTCTTATTATCATAGAAAATTTTCATTTTTAATTACAACCTATCATTTTTTTTCATCGGTAGTCTCTTATTATTTCTTTTTATTTAATTTGTTTAATTTTGTGATTATGCATTCTATAAATACAAATTTTTAATTTGTTTATTTTTTATTGGACTTTTTGAATCCTTCTCTATAAAATTATTATTCTTGATGGAATTTGGTTGGTTACCTTTATAGGGTATGATTATCTTCCAATTTTGAAATTTTTGTTGATATTTTTGCAATTAGACTCAATTAAAGACTAAAAAGTTGATCTATGAATAATTAAAGTCGTTAAATGGAGCAGATAAATGGGCGAGTTGCACAAGTCAATCTATGAATAATTAAAGCCGTTAAATGGAGTAGATAAATGGGCGAGTTGCACATCCAAAAAACTTTGTCAATGCAATTGAAGATAATAACAAAAATTTCAAAATTTGGATGAAATTTTATTTTAGTACTTTATAATTGTACTATTATTGATAATTTTTTTTTATGAAAAATGTACTTTTAATTTTAATCAATGAAAGAGTCATAATTTTCAAAAACAAAACTCTATATTATTTTAGAGTATTGATATTAGAAGGCTTAACACAAGCTCATATTATTGTCTTTTAAAATAGGATAGAAAGGTGAAAGATGTTATTAAGAGGAAACTTGTAGAGATGAACATCAATTGGTGCAACTTTCTATCTTGATTCTTTGCATTGAGGCTTAATACTTCTTTTGGCAAATCTTTAGCTTCAAGATTTTTATTAAAGGAAGCATCCCATTTCATGCACATAATATAAAGCTAGAGTCACTTTGTTTTATTTTTCACTTTCCTTTTTCATTTATATTTACATAATATTTTATCTAAAAATTCCCCAATTATTCTTGCCAAGTAGAACGAAATTATTTTAAAACCCACAATTTTTTATCAATTGTTTTTCTGTTTTTTTTTTTTTCCTTAGGTGCTTAGTACATATTCTCCAATAAAAAGCAAGAAGTCACTTTCTGAAAAATAAGACATGAAATTAGACCAAGGTCTTCCTGTCATAATCAATAATCTTACCTTATCTTTTTAGAGTTCTATTAGGAACTTTTGATTTGAAAAAAAAAAAAAAAAAGGAATAAGATTCTATCATAAACTTCCACAAGAGTATCTGCTCAATTGCTAGGAGTGTGATATGGACTCAATTCACATGCACAAAAATAAATAAATAAATAATTGTACTACTATTTTCTTAAATTTCTTTTGAGGTGTGCTTTACTTGTCCCCAGTAGACATCCCAACCACAATACATAAAGGTCCCTTGTCTGAAATAGCCTCAAAATTACAGGTCACAAATGGGAAGGTGAAGTAATAAATTGAATGTTGTTTATTTGCATTCAATATATGGTATACCCTGCTGCATTTGCCAGAAGAAGATATTGTACAATTTGCTATTAATTTGTTTTAATGTTACCATTTTAATATGTTGTCTTCAGACCACATGCATTTATTTTTTCAAAAAGAAAAGTGTGAATTTTTAATATAATTAATCAAGTTTTATATTACAAATGAATCAATTTATTTATAAAATAATGAATTTGACTTATAATTTTGGTGCTTGAAGTATATAAGCAAATTGAAAGTTTACATGGTCTCATATGGGGTTGAAGAGGTGGTAGGATAATTGTCTCGTGAGTGAAAAAAATCTTCCCTCAACATTCAAGAGATTTGTTTTTAAAAATTCATCTTTTAATTTATTAGGGATTTAGGAAGCTCCACTGATTCAATTCTGATATTGATGTATTAACATAATAATAACAATAATTATAATTGTTTACATATTAGATCTAATTTTAAAAAATAAATTCGCATTCTAAATTTAATTATAAAAAAATTTACATAATTGATTTTTTTTTTTGAAATTGAAAGGGAAAAAGATCAAATTCTTAGACTTCGTTTGTTGGCAGAAGATATTTTGTCTTTGAAATTTTAGTGAAAATATTTTTTGATATCTGGCTGCAACATTAGTAAAAGAAAATGGAAAATATCATCATTTCTGATATCAACACTTTTTATTATTCAAATTATCTCTTTGTAATGGATCTAATATATATTTTTTATAAATTATATCTTTATAGTGAATCTGATGTCTCTATAAAAGAAAAAAATGAAAAAAAGAAGGGGATAAGAGAAAAAAATGAAAAAATAAAAAAAAAAGGGAAAGGAAAAAAGAAAGTGGAAAGATATAAAGAAGGAGAAAATAAAAATAAAAAAAAGGAGAAAAGGTAAAAAAAAAATAAGAAGAAAACAAAAAAATAGGAAAAAGAGGAAGATGAGAGAAGATAAAAAATAAAGAGAAAAAAAAAAGAAAAAACAAAGGCCAAACTTAAGGAAAAAAATTGGCATTTTAAAATTATTTTTTATTAATTAATAATTTACTTTCTTTCAATTTATTTTTTGTAGTTTAAATATTAAAAAATAAGAAAAAAAATTATTTTTTTTGGGAGCGCAAACAAACTAACTCTTAATTTATTAATAATATTTTTAAAAAGAAACTACACCGCGGAACTTAACTATTTGGAATTAGAATTGAGTGCATAATTGAAATTTAAGAGCTGAATTTCAGTTAAAAATTTCTAATATATACAAAATTGTAGGACAGATTTCAAGAAGGATTTCATTTTAGTGGGTCCAACCAGAATCAGAAAGGACCCCATTAGTCAGGCCATCTAATATTCTGAACCAAAATTATATTATATTCTAAT
This sequence comes from Mallotus repandus, assembly GCA_949671775.1. Lineage (NCBI taxonomy): Eukaryota > Viridiplantae > Streptophyta > Magnoliopsida > Malpighiales > Euphorbiaceae > Mallotus > Mallotus repandus. The sequence continues at coordinate 14,863 of CATIWM010558023.1, forward strand.
CTACCTTATCCAATCAACAAAATTATTGTTAATTCTTTAAACCAAACCACACATCTCCAATTTTTTGTTTTTTTTTTAAATAGGGAAAAGAAAGTAAAAGTCCAAATTTTAATTTAATTAATTTAAAAAATATACTCTTAAATAAAAAATTAAAATATAATTTAATGAATTATTTATTATTATTTAAATTATCAAATTTTTGTATTGCAACTGTTGTTGCCACTTGCCAGCCAAAAAAAGCATTTTCTTCCATTTGTCTTTTCATTTGTCCATCACCCATTAACAAAACAAGAAGTTCTATTTTCAGTTTTTTTTTTAATGATAAAATGGAATAAATGAAATAAAATAACTCTGTTTTTAATTTCAATTTCAAAATTAAATTACAAGAAATCCCTTATTTCAAGCTATCATCTTTATTAATCCCCATTTCCTCTCCACTGAATAATACAAACACAAACACACCCATTTCCCCTCTCTACCTCTCTCTCTCCAAAGTTTTGTCCTTTTGAGTTCAGTGTTATCAAAAGACACAAAATTTTGATTTGGGTTGTTCTTTAATGATTTGAATTGTTTATTAGAATAATCTTTTTGGGGGAGGGAGGCAGAGTGAAGAGAAGAAGAAGAAGAAGACAATGGCATCAAACATAGGAATAATGGATAGTGGGTATTTTGTTGGAAGGAATGAGATATTAACATGGATCAACAATAGGCTTCAGCTCAATCTCACTCGCATTGAAGAGGTTTTCAATTCTTCTTATAAAAAGAAAAACTCTTCCTGTTTTGATTCTTTTTCTAATGGATTTGTGGTCTTGTTGGTTGTTAAAGTTGGAAACTTTGTGCAATTTGAGAGAACGTTGCTTGTGATTATGTTTGGTTGTAGGAATTTTAGACATGCATTGGAGAATCTAGTTGGCTGTTTTTGATTTTAAGCCTTTATTGTGCATTATATCAAGCAGGCTTTGAAATATGGGGGGGGCTTGGGGGCGGCTTTTTGTTTTCCAGAAAGAAATAAACATTTGATGTTGTTTTTTAACAAATGCTTTGAAGGACTAGCTTCTGAAATCAAATTGTAGAATTGTAACTTTTGTGGGAAAAATAAAAATTGATTATTATCATGGTTACATTGATGTTTGTTTCTGCATTTGCCATTTAGCTTGAGGTGCATCTTTCATGGCGCAGGTTAATCTAGACACTAGCATTAAGCTTTGAATGATATTTTCATGGGACTAGGATTGATACTTTTGCAGCTTTGCAGTGTCCTCAACTGGGTTTGTAGAATAACCTCATTGGGTGGAATAGATATGTTAATTACTATCCCATTCTGAAGCTTATGAGGTGGACCTTGTTTCAGTTTTTCTGCTGTCCTTAATCCTTATATTGCTATTTCTTTTTTATTTTTTATTGGGATAAATAGGTCGACACTGCCTTGATTTAAAAGGGCATGTGATCTTGTTATCAACTAGTTTGAGATTAAGGCATAGTTGGTATTTCTTTAAGTAAGCCATATATAAGTGGAGTTTTCAACATACTTTTTCTCCATATATTATCATTACAGACAAATGAAGGCTAGTTTTGTAGCCCTTGGTATCTTTATCTTGGATTGAGTTTAAATGTCGTGATGGTATTTTTTATTCCACCTTTTTCAGACCTCAAAATATTGATATCTTTGAATTTTCTTATGCAAATCACCTGGGTAGGCTGCATCTGGTGCTGTGCAGTGTCAGATGATGGATATGACTTTTCCCGGAGTTGTCCCCATGCACAAGGTGACAAGACGGCATCTTCTCCTTATTTTTCATTTCTGCATTGTATGTTTTGTTGGGTATTATAATTGTGGAACACCTTTCCCTTGACATAAATGTGGTTTGCCATAGGTGAATTTTGATGCAAAGACAGAATATGATATGATCCAAAACTACAAGGTTCTGCAGGAGGTATTCAACAAGTTGAAAATTGAAAAGGTATTTTCTTTTTCAAGTTTGAGATGAATTTTCTTCGTATGATTTCATGCATGAACTTTTCAGCTCAGTTTCCTATTTCATGCAAAGCCTGGAACTCATTGGCGAAAGCACATCAGGAAGTTTACAAATGATCCCATATGGAAATGATTTCTACTGTTTTGTATTTGAACTTTTGTTTTATGTATCCATATTATTGTGTTGCTACACTTTTCTGCCAGTATTTTGGCTGGGCTGTTGATTCCTTGGCGGATCAACCATTGAGGTAGCAACTATCCTGCCCTGCCTTTTAATTTCCTTTGAGAAGGAAAACCTGGATAATCCCTTGTTGCTTCAGCTGATCAAGTTATAAGCTAAGAAATTGAAAGATGATACAGCTAATTGTGTTTACATCTATGAAGGTAAAACTTTGCTAAGCATGGTTTTATTGGCAGCATATAAATGCCTTCTGATATCACTCTTTGTGCAGGTGCTTGTGTATTCACAGTACAGATCAGGATAAAACTGAGATGATTGTTTGTGTTAACATATAAATTGAATGTTTCTTTTTTATTGTCAACATTCTTTAACAAGTTGGAGAGTAGGTTTAACATTAAGTGAAAATTATATTTGTATTGACATTTTATTTCTTTGGGTGCTATGGCAGAACATTGAAGTTAACAGGATTGTTAAAGGCCGACCTTTGGACAACTTAGAGTTCTTACAATGGTTGAAACGATACTGTGATTCTGTTAATGGTGGCATAATGAATGAGTGCGTTGCTTCTTGTTGCATTGTTCTTTCACTTTGTTCTTTCCTTTTGACCTTATTATTATTTTGTTTCTGTATTATCTCAATCTTTGATGCATGTTCTTGCATATTTCATGTTACTATAGGAACTATGATCCTGTAGAACGGAGAATTAGGGGTGGAAAGGATCGCAACTCCAAGGGTAGTCAGAAGACCTCAAAATCACTGCAATCAAACAATATGCATAATTCTGGGGACCTGGCTGGCCTGAGTAAAATGTCTGGTTAGTATATGATGTGAAACATCTTTTATGTTTTACATTGCATCCTACATTTTTATTTGATTCTCTTTTGGTTCTGCTCATTGTTGTCTCATGCATGTCACTATAGGGCCAAAGCTAGGGAAGGGAAGTGCTGTTGCAGGTGGGGCTAATTCTTCAGCAGAGATTCAAGCCTTATCTAAGGAGGTACCGAGAAATTATGTTCTGTTCAAGTTCTAATTTGACAAGTGGAACAGTTGAGGATTATGTACCAGAAGCTATAGCCCCTTTGACTTGTTTCAGTTATTCAACAATTTTTTTTTTTCTACTGATTGCAATTATTATACTGAACATCTTTCCTTTCTTCATGGATGATATTCCGATCACTAATTTTTTAGCTGTATCTTTCTGTTATGATTACTTTTTCGTACTCTTTAATATGGGGAAGGTACCTTATGCTGTGAGTTCTAAAGTTAGTCTGTGAATACAGATAGCTGACCTCAAGCTCTCTGTGGATGATATGGAAAAAGAAAGGGATTTTTACTTTGCAAAGTTAAGGGATATAGAACTACTTTGTCAAACTCCTGAAGTGGAGGATCTCCCGGTATGATTTCCGGAGACTATTACTTTTTGTATTTATAGATATAAATTAGACAACCTACAGGATAGTGTTAGTGATATTAACATGGTGTTGAATACTTTTTTATTCTATTTATGCCTCTGTTTATATGCTTCCAGATGGCGGTTGCAGTTAAGATGATACTGTATGCTGCTGATGCCAAGGAATCTGCACTTGAAGAAGCTCAGGAATATTTATATCAAGCTGGGAATAATGGTGAAACTGAGGCTGAAAATGAGGCCTGAATTTTGATTAGCAATGGATAATCTTGCCTGGAAAGGGGAAGCTACCATAAGGGCCTTATAAAACCAGCTCATTTTTTACTGCATCGATGATGATGAGGTGCCGGCAATATCTCACTATAATCTGAACTCTGAAAATTGTTTAACAAAAATTCAGAAAATTGTTTAATAAAAATAAATGTAGCCTCTCTTCTCTTGCACTTTCTGGATAGGATATCATGAACTGAAGCAATGACTAATCTTTTAATGATAGGAGCTGCTCCAGCTCCTTTTCTTTAATTGCATATATTTCCTAGTTTTTAATCCGTTCCATTCTAGTTTTGTGGGGATAGTTTTTGTTATGGCATCATCGATAGCTGAATCAGGAGAATTACGATAGGTCCCTGTATTATGAAATTGCATTAAGGTTTGGTTTGTCGTCCAATGCTGTAATAACATCTAGAATGTAATAAAATTCAAATCCAACTATTGACTATGAAAGAAAAGCATAACTTATGGAGTGCCATTACTTCACATCATATCAGCAAAAGCCATCTCTTGAACCAGAGATTCACTTAACGAAAATCTCTTTTACGAAATGCCATTCAATTCAGAGTATCTACTCTGAAAAGCGTTGTAATTATTGCAATGGCTCCTATAGCTTGCTGATATTGTAAAGAACTCTCGTCAGTCCCAATAAAAGATCCGTCCATTTTGTAACGAGGCACTTCAACTGCGTCCAAAGTTGCCATGGCAGATCAATACAAGGATGCATGCGTTTATATGAGAAAGCTGCTCTCAATTCGCATAATAAGGCCAACCTCTCAAGATCATCGTCAAGCTTCCCAAGTCGAAGTTTCATAATGCTGATGATCAGGCCCATAATCTTCAAAGCAAGAAGGGTCCCTAATAAAGAGAGTTTGTGATAAAAAAGCCATCGTTGAAAATAAGTTCTGCACTACCAAAGAATGGCAACCGCTTGCCGGGCCCGAAAGAAGAGCATTTTCATGAGCGAAACCCACAATTGAAAGCAGATTCTGCACTACCCCAGAGCGGCAACTTGCTGTTGAGTAACAACGTGCGAGAATAAATTTATTAAGCCTTGTCCATGGTGTTTCAGGAATCTGAGGATGATGCTGATACAAGAGATCAACTTAAAACCTGCAAACCTATCTGAATTGCTGCTTCTGCTGAGTCTGCACTCTTCCTGAAGGAGGGAATTACTTAAAAACCTGATTTTCGGAGGGAGATAATTGTAGGGAGGATAAAACTGGAGTCTGTGGCAGAGATGAATGCGCTGGAAATGGGGAGTGATGAGATGCAGCACAAGAACAACACGATACGAGTTCTTTAATGACTTGAAGATTGGAGATGACATAAGCTAGATTAGTTCAACTACAGATGATGCAAGCGAAAGTTCAGAGGAAATAACATACATGGATTCTGAAACACTAAAAGAGAGAACAATTCTGCACATCCACTTGTACACCTTTGTCAATCTATTGAACTTTAACCCCTTGGCTTTACAGTTTCTATTATATTTTGGTCATTGAATTTCAATGTACAGAGTTCTTAAAAAATTGCTGCGATCCAACTACTGATGAATCTTTCTAGTTCTAGAAATGACTGAAGTCGACCAAAACAAAAATATTCTGCTCAGCAGAGACATTGGATTTCATTGTATACTTTCCTGAGAACACATTATGTACAATGCCAAAAGACCAATAAGCACAGAAGAATATTGACTTGCTTTTCAAATAACAAAAAGAAAAAAAAGAAGGAAAAAAAAAACCTACTTATTTAATTCTTCATATACATCTGAACAGGATATTGCATCATTTGAAAAATCCGTATTCTTGTTTAATGTGGAAGCATGTATAAATCCATTTTATCAGATATTAAATTGGCATTCTAGCAGTGGTGTGATGAGTGCTTTTCCAGTCTATTTCTAACAGCTTAATTTTGAAGACGAGTGAGTGACAGCATCAGATTAGGCTTCTGATTATCTTGAAATGATGAACGTTGGTGGTATACATCACTGTCTATACAGTCTAGTTGCATGGCATGCAAGTCAAGGACTGATCCTGCATAAAGAATTTGCCTTTGCCATGATAAGAAATAGATGAGCATGGTATTCTGAATATAGCAACACATACATTGAAGAGAAATGAAGCAATTATACCTGATCATTGAACCCGTGGCAAAGGTGGTCGTGCAATATACATGCCAGGCTTGTCTTTAGTTATCCTTGCTAACATTTCGGATGTTTTCTTGCTTCCGTTTTTCAAATTTGGAAACATTAGCTTGTCATCGTACTCGTACTCCACATCGCTGGGGCAGCTGGCTGAGTGGTTCTCTCTAGAGGCCCCAGTCATGAAAATGGATGTCATCTCTACAAGTGGACCTGCTTTTGTGCTTACAGAGCACTGTTCAGGTACACTTTTCGCCACGCTCTTAAACTGTTTAAAAAAAGAGAAAAAAGAAACAGTTTCTGTGCATTAGTCACTGGAACATAGCCTTCAATTCTCAATCCACCTTGTAGATTCTTACTAGAATCACACTTTCAATTTTTATCCAAAATATTAAGCTTTGAAGTTGGATGCTCTGATAAAGTAGCAATCTTCTAACTCCAAGTCATACCAGAAGAATTGGGCCCAACTTTTTGTTGATATCTCACATAAAACATGTATGTGAACATGCATCGAATTTCCAGTCTGATATTATAAGTTCATGTCGTGCATAAAATGTTATAATATTGGCATTCTACTTGAGTTTTTTGTAATTGAGTTTGCATAGTTTCTGTATCTCATCCTGTTTGCAATATGCTTCATTTCCAAATTAACCCCAAATTACAAAAGATTAGAACGTTCATAATAAGATGAAAATGAAGAACAAAGAGAAAAGATTACTGGTGAAGATAGAGATCTAATTATTTCCTTTACAACCTTGTTTTGCTGACATTCCTTCTTCACATTTTCATTTGCCTGTTTTAATTGCTGTGGTTTTCTATCAACATCTGCTTCAAGTATCTGGGACTTGCCAGTTTGATCTGCCACCTACATTTCACATCACAAGTTTGAAGTGAGATCTGTTGTTTCTTTATATTTTGAATGCAGACAGGTCTATGATCAGCTGAAAATTTTGATGTATGGATGATTGATCATTCAGAAAGTGGCTAGAGAAAGCATGGCACCATTAATCTGAACTACAAGCAAGAGTCCTGCTGAATTGTCAGCGACAGCGGGGAACACTGAATAGACTTTTATTCCTAGGAAGTCAATAGAACTGATCTCTTAAGCAAACCCAGCCAGAGTAATGCTCCATCTTTAAGAGGCAGATCATAGGCATCACTTATCAATAAAATCCAAGGGAATGTCATGAAAATGGAAAAGAGACATATTTACTGTGTAGATGATGCTAAAACTTATTAGAGGGTCTTTCCATCTGTGGAAAATTCTTGCTTCTAACAAAAAAAAAAAAAGAAAAGAAAATCATGCAAGAGGGGCAATATATATGAATATATATTTGGCTGCTCTATGATTATACTTCAACTTACCTGTCCCCTTAATTGCGTGATTTCTTGGCTGAGGCTCTCATTTCTTTGTGTTGGGTTATCAACCAAAAATTCTGCATTTGTAAGATTATTAAAAGATGAAGCTGATCTCAGAGAATGAGCTGAACTTGACCTCCTTGAGACAGGTGAGGTTGCTGGAGAAAGCATCTGTGAACCAGGAAGAGAGGCGGATATTTCCCCTAAGTCTTCATATTCATATGTTGGTTCCCATAGGAAATCTCCAATTTGGGTTGGAGAGACATGGCAATTGCCTGGTTCTACTTCCTTACCACAATGTGAACGTTGCCCCAGTTCCTTTTTAAATGAATCAAGAGAGGAAATCCTGCAGTGTTTTTGAGGAAGTTCAAAAGCCAGGCTCTCATGAGTCGCAGCAATCTCCTTACAGTTGTGATGTGTACTTCCTCTGAGATTCTTATAAAATTTTAGTGCTAGCTCATATTCCACGGCTGCCTTTAATTTAGAAAAACATTGATCACACACACGACAAGGCTTGTTCACATCAGGTGCCAGAGCTGCTTTTATAGATCTCTTACTGCTGCATGTGTTACAAAAGAGTAGCCCACAATTGTAACAGTTATGACGCTTTCTTCTGAAATTAAATGAACTGTGGCAACCAGAACATATGGATTGATCAGCAATGGAGATGCATTTGTGAGGACAAATAACAGCAGTAAAATTGGAGCCACATGCAACACTCTTCACTTGTTTGTGTTTCAAAGCTTTAACGAACGTTGGAGTATGCCTGTCCCCAGTGTCTCCATGTCCTAACTGACCATTTGCACCCTTTCCCCAGGTATAAACCTCACCATTTAAACTCAGAGCTGCAACATGATGAGAACCACATGCTATCTGTTCGATAGAAGAATTTCTAATATCACCAACAGCATGAACAGGAAGTTTACCAACACTGCCAGGACTTCCAAGTTGTCCATGATCAGCACTCCCCATTGTATATACTTGTCCCGTTACTGTTAGAGCAACAGTCATGCTATGCCCACAAGCAACTTCACAAATGCTTGTCTCATCAGGCACTGCTACACAAGATGGAACTAGCCTAGGTTCTTCATTGCCATGACCAAGTTTGCCTTTATCCCCATCCCCCCAGGTAAAAAGCTTCCCATACCAAAGAGTACTGAATCCATCCCTCTCACTAATTAAATCTACAACTGCCGCTGTATGCCAGATGCCACATGATACCTTGACTGTTCGCTGGCCTTTCAAACTTTCTACTTCCCTAGGCTTACTTGTGCTACTACGATCTCCATGGCCCAGGGCACCAAAAGTTCCATCTCCAAATGTAAACAACTTACCTTGTGATGAAATAGCCGCTGTGTGCCAAGGTCCACAAGAGACGAATGATACATGTACACTCTCCATCTGACCACGTACTTTTCTAGGGATCCAATGACTGATCAAAGGACCATGGCCAAGAAGACCAGCATTACTAGTATTATCACCCCACGTAAAAAGATCCCCTGAAAGTGTTATGGCACAAGTGTGAAATTCCCCACATGCTACTATTACAATGGTTGATTCACTTAGAGCATCAATAACCTTTGGCTGAGAGACATCAGCTTCCACTCCATGCCCGAGTTTGCCACCTGAACCTTCACCCCAACTGAAGATCTGGCCTTCTTTTGTGACAATCACAGCATGCTGACAACCACATGCAATAATTTGGGCATCAAGTGCTGCTGTAGTATCCAGTGCTTTTGGAAGAAGTGCATCCATTTTCATCATAGAACTTTTGATATCATGCCTATTGCTGCCTAATGGCACATTACTGATACCTTCTCCCCAGAATAAAACATCACCTGGACCATCAAAGTCTTCATGTGAAGATGCATAGCCTGATGAACTCACAGCACTTGATGAACTTTCTCGAATTGCATCAACTGTAGAACTTTGACTATTTGGATCATCTCCAGCCCCAGATGACAAACTGGCGAGAGACCTGGCAACTGACTCGGCCTGAGTGTAAGCCTTTGCTGCTGCTGTGAATGATAAGACCTCGGAAAAAGCTTTTCCTAGCCTATTCTGAGGGGATGTCTCATAAGGAACCAGAACTGGCTGGGTGTCCCCTGGATCCTAAGATAAGCAGAAATATAAGAAGCACTCAAAATGGAAGAATAGTGAACTGTCCAAATTCCATGAACATCAGAGATAGAACCTTATAGATTATGTCACTGCTAGTACTTGACACATTTGACAGAGAGTTTTTTCGTGTATGGCCCCTTGGGCTACTATGATCACTCTGTGAATCACTTGTCCATTTGCAGCAGCTACCCTGTGAAACTAAAGCCCTAAGGGAAAGAATCCAGACCTCAGCTTCAATCTTGTCCTTACATATCTGCTCATGGCACTCCAATGTTTCAGATGGTTATGAATTTAATGTTGCCAGTGAATTTTAACCCAAAATGGATTAAAAAAAAAAGAGAAAGAAAAGAGAACAACTGCAAAAATTACAATTATCTATGTTATTAGAAGAATGTTCCTGTTGTCCTCTCCATCTACTACCATATAGACATTATATCAGAAATGTTAAACGTTGCTCAAAATATGTAAATCATATCACTAATAAAAGCTCAGCTGACATCGGTTTTGCCATTTCTTTTGGTGGGTGTTGGTTAGAAGGGATAATCTATTTCACATGCATATAATACAATTTAACTGTGTATTCCAGAGTTGACATGTATTACTGTGAAATCTAAGCACAATAAGATGTCCATTCATACATTGAGCAATTTTATTTGAAGAGAAATGATAAATCACAGAACACCTGTTTTACTGTTTGGAACAAAAAAAAAAAAGAAGGAACACTAACCAGATCCAAGGATCTATTGCCGTATATAAGAGAAAATGACTGGTATTCCTTCTCAGGCTGAGGGAAGCGCTTAAAAATTGCCTGAAAAACAGCAAATTGCACTGAATATGCAAGCAACTATATCTCAATAATAATATTTTTTGTCAACTCTCCACAAAACCACCCATATGCTAACACACTAAGGTTCTCTTTGCTTACATAGCCATGTAAAATTGCCACATACTTAACAAAATGGATCACTATCACGGAAGAAAATGGAGTGTGTCATTTTGATATCATTTATTAGTTCAGAGATATAAAGAACCTCTTGTTACAGTAGCAGCAAACCAGGCGTAGAAATGAAGCATGCTGCTATGCACTGGCTTGGCTTCAGTTATATAACAATTGTTTCAAACGATACCAGGAATCTAGTTGTAACTAAAGCATGCGAAAACTTACAGTATGTTGTCCCGGAATAATCTTGGAAACATGGCTTAATTTGAGTTGCTTCTCCACTTTACCAGCATACCATATCAGAAATCTTTCATCCTGGAGCAAAATAATACCCCCCCTTCAATAAATACACATATTGTCATACATACACACATACTTAATGATCACCGATTCGGCTCATCTTTTTTCATCCCATGTGTCTGTGTTTGCAAAAATAATTAACAGATACAAGGCTACTTACATTAGACACACGAAAGGGGCAGAATTTTGGCTTCCCCCAGCGGCCATACTTGAGCAAATATGAACCCTTTTTAACTGCTGTAATTACCTGCACAAGGAAAAATTGCAGACATGAGACACCACGCAAAATGCTGATAAAATTTTTACGTACATTGATGAAAACGAATGGGAAGAAGAAGATTTGAGTAATTAAAGACAGCAACATTACCTGCAGAATGTCCCTTCCGGGAGAACTAGAACCAGAACTAGTCCTTGACGTATCAGCCATTGTTTTACATTGCAAATATAATCTCTAACCTAAAACAGCCATAAAAAAGATTAAACCAAAAAAAAAAAAAATTTTAAACAATATCACACGTTAACGATCAAATTCCAAGCATAGAATTCTGACAGGGATCATGCAAACCTTAACAATTGCGAATCAGCATTGGGTGACAGATTCGCCAGTAGTGATTTTTCTTGTCTTGGATAAAAGATAATAAATGGATTTAAGACCTTAACTTACAGCTACCATTAAAATCAAAAATCGTTAACGAATATTGTTCTGCTTAGCATCAATCGAAACAACAAACGATTTTTTAAGATTTTAACATGTTCTCATGTCATGTAATGAGCGAGGGCGCCCCTGTCTCTGTCTCGGCCTTTGCGTTTGGATTTGTGCTTTTGTTGAATTTATTTTTAGCACTCATTTATTTCTGAGCTCTCATTCTTTGGCGTGATTAATCTTTCCCGCCACGTCGATAACAGATTTCTTGTTTGTTATAAGTAATAAAAAATATATATATATGGCTCGGAAAAAAAAAACATATGGTTAAAGAAAAAACTGCAATAATTACATATTATAACGTTAACGTCCAGAGTCCTTCACAAACTGTAAAACCGAGAAAAAACCTCTAGGTTCAGCTACAACACAAGCCACCCTTTTCAACAGTGTACTGGGTAGCATAAAACAAGCCGTTAGTATCTATAATCCTCGTGGAAGATGGTGTTCGCATAGCTGCTGCTCTTCGACTTATCAGCCTGTCATCAGAGAGGAATAAAAAACATTAAACGTGCAATAGTTTTCTCTTATTAGTCCCTACTGCTCCATCATAAAGTTGGTAGTAGGCATGAAAAGACCATATATTAATGCATCAAGATTGCATACCCTGTGAATGAGATTCTCGAATGCTTCAGTTCCGTTCTCTTCAATGTATTTTTCTGCAGCAGTTAGAATGTCATCTTTCTTGCTGAAGATATCATTCTTCTTTGGGACGTACCAGATGTTAACGGTTTGCTTTGGATTAACGAAGAGAGGCCTCACGAAGTGCTCATAGACGTATGCAGCTCCACTGAAGTATGGGATGACTAACCAGCATGTCGCAATAAGCTTTGCATACGGCCAGATTGGTACCCTGCAGTTACAGCAGAAAGGTCCGGGAAGACAAAAAAATAATCACAATTTAGTGATTAATTTGGTGACACTGCAAAAATAAATTAAGTTGAACCCACAGACCATTTGAAATTATCATTTTGCAATAAAAGAATATATAAACTTTGCACCAAATATCATTTGTCACAGTTAATGGTGTACTAATAAGAAGAGGGAGATTAAGACATAAACACAATTGAGATGTGACCGCTTTGGCTCGCTCAATAGCCCATTTGCCGTGAGTTGGGTGAAAACAAGCATTGCATATTAGACAAAAAAAATAACAGCAAAAGCCTATGCATAAATGCATGTGATTGTTCATGAAAATAATAAAGCAACAGCGCGAGTATATGGTAATTCATTGGTTTAAGAAGGGAAAAAAGTTCAACAAGCATACCAGAGCAGAGAAAAGATTCAAGCATTTGAATGCTGCCAAAAAGCAAATAAACAGAAACAATCATATTATATGACCAAATAGTGTATTAAAAATAAATCTTTTCACCATTCAATGACTTTGGCGAAGGTGAGCTCGAAGAGTTGAATCATGGAATAGAGGACCCAATAAGTAAGCCATTGCTGATCATCAATGGGAGACTTGGTCTCAATTGCCCGAATTGAGGCATATCTGCCAAGAAATCAAAATTAAACAACTATGATAAGATAACTGCCCCTTCAGTCCCATACAACTTACAAGTAAAGCAACTTTTTTAACATTCATAACAATAATTCCAAACCAACTCACAGAAAACATAAAAAAGCAAGAGGACAAGAATTCCACTTACAGAGGATAAACAAGACTAACAACAGGCCTGCAAATTGAAGAATTCAGAAATCAGTAAAGAAAGCAGATTACTGCTAACATTACTTAGATATGAACTCTTTATCTTAAAAACTATAGATTTTTTTTTTCAAGGGTTATACTGACATCAATAGCTAACAGTTTAAAACTGTGATCCTTTGTTAAAGTTATTATGGAAACAGGCAAAACTAGCTACAAATAAACATACCCAAAAAGAGAAAAGAAAAAAAAGCTTTGCCTTGGTAAAGGAATTTAACAAAGAAGAACAATTAAAAGAGGTACAATGAGAAGAAGTAGAAGAAACAAGAACAGGAAGAGGAGAAACACACCCAGCAAGAACATCAAAGTTCTTGAGAAGAACCTTGAGGAAGCTTCCAGCCCCAGATCCCATCTCTTTATTTTGTCTTCTTCTGACCTCTAATCTCCTACTGCTACTTGCAGAAATCTATCTGGGTAGGGTTTCTAAGATTTAACCCTTTCCCTGTTTCTGTGCTTTTTTTTTCCCCCAAGTTTCTGGATTTTTTCTAATGTGGTGGTGTAAGAGTGAGACACAGCCACAGACACTGCTACAGACAGGCTATGTTTGAAGCTTATAAAATTACAGTACCCAAAAGTAATATAGGAAAAAAAAAAGTAATATAGGAAAGTACCCAAAAGATTTTTTTACTTTTTGGGATTCTTGTTGATCACAGCCGTTGATCTATGTTAATGTTTCCTAAATGATTCGGTACAACAAACGGTGTCGAATCTTTGAAAGAGACCCTTCTCTTTTTATAATTACACAATTGCCACATCTGGAGAGTTCTAACCAGTAACCAGTAGGCAGTAGAGGTAAAAGAATGGAAAAGAACAAAAAAAAAAGGGAGGGGCTGTTAAAAAAGGTTGCAACTAGTAATGATAGTGCAAAAATAATTGATGGATTAAAGTCACTTTTTTACCTGAATGATTCACAAAATAACAATCATGTGGATTGTCTTTAATCAGTAGATGTATTACGTTATTGGTGAAATGACGAGGAAATTTGATTGCTCCTCAACATTGCAATGATTTGTAGAAAATGAAATTGAAATGATACATACATTAACATGGACAAGTACAAGATTGGTATTTAACTTTTAGCAACTCAAAGTAGCTCTTCCCAAAACTGCCCCCAAAATTGTGCAAAAATTTCAGTTGTTATCGTCCTCCTCACAGTTAAACTTTCACAATTTGATCACCCACCACCATCAACCATGATGACCAAGGCCAAAATTCACAATCTACCAACCATGCCAAACAACTGTATGTTACCATCTTCCATATCCACCATGTAGCGTACAAAATTCTAGAAAAAAAAGGGTGTTGGTAGTATATAAAGAAGAAGGCTGCAACATATCATTAAAGTAGAAATGAAAATGTTTACACAGAAAGGAAGCCTCAATTCAAGCTGTTATATTTATTGTTATTGAACTTCCTTCCTAGTTGTTAGCTGCTCCTCAAGAAGTTGGGATGGCCATGAATCTGCAGGTGTCGGATACCTAGCATGTGGTTTACTCACATTTGTGGAAGTCATTGGATAGGCTTGGCGACTAGGATGGAGAGGAACAACAAAGACGGCTGCAGCTTGCTGTGATGCAGCATCTGCTGCAGGCAAGCCAAAAGGCTCTCCTGCAAAATGTGGTGCCATTTCTGAGTGACGAAATTCAGGAGGAGGCATATTCAGGTCAGGTTTTGAGTGGGCTGCTCTTGCTTCCAGCTCACCTTGCAGACTCCCAATCTGAGTTTCTAGCGCAGAGTTTTCGTCCTTCAGCTCATTCTTTTCCACATTTACCTGGCAACCATTCGAACAACTTCTATTATTAGTGACAGGAAAGATGCATCAAAAACTATACAATTTCTTTTGGTTCTCACAGATGCCTATTTTAGCAGATCAATTTCTACTTTCAACATGTAAGCAGAGAAGATTAATTAATTACGGAGGTAGAAGAGCATTACATAGTGAGATTCAGATAATAGAGATTCATTCTCTTTCTTGAGGCACTCAATCTGTGCAAACAAGTCCTTCAACAATTTTGCAGTTTCACACAATATGGAAGCCTTCCCATTATTTGGCTGAGTCAGGCCTGCGAGAGAGAAGTCCTCAAGTAAGACATAACACAGATATGTCCATATTCATAACCCTAATCTGCAAAAATGAAAGACTATGACCATTGACAGGCCTTTGCACAAATCTAAAATAGAGAAAATGGCATCAAAAATCACAAAAGAGAATAAAGGTTACCAAGAGCATTGGCTAGATCAAGGAAGAGGTCATTCAATTGTTCACGCTTCAGTTTCTCCCTTTCAGCCTTGTGAATTCTTTTGGGAACTTTCCCTTTATTCTTACCAGGACAACTGCATCACATATGAACTAATATCACAATAAGAATAAAATATAATCTTCAAACATACATAGCTTATAACAGGCCAAAAAAAGCATAATTAACAAATGGACTAGAAACTTCAAGTAAACATGTGATTTACTAGTCTACAGCACAGATTTGCAGGCAATTTCGCAAAATTGGCCAACACATCATAGCTGCAGCATATCAGATGCTGAATCTAAAATCATTATACATAACAAGGTTGAAATTTAAAAAGAACCAAAAAAAAAAAAAAAACAACTGGGGCCCCGACAACATGTTAGTAAAGAGGCCACCAAAGTAGGATCCTAGGAGAAAGAATTTGGAGGCAGTTCTACACCCTTCAGTATTTTTACATTAAGCGATTATCTTTACTCCATAAGTGCTGTATGTGCAGCTTTCCAGCCAAAGTTGATGCAATAGCCCCATAAGATATGGGGAAATCACCAACATGTTACAGTGAGGCTATTCTAATCCAACCTATCATCCCAAAAACACCCTATCAACTGGGGAGGGTGTAGGCGCTTTGATGGCAACAATCTGCAAGGACTTCTAAGTTCTATTCAGATAAAATGGTCATGAAAGAAAATATTAAAGATCATATATCATAAATCCATCAGAGCTCGATGTAGACAGTATACATATGGTCTATTAATCCCATACCTCCTACCTATTTACTATCCTGTCTACAACTTTCCAAAAGAAAACCGCCCCAACAAATGGTCACACTGATACCCGTTATCCATCGGTTTCAATTCTAATCATCAAGATACAATCCAACAGAAGAACTAAACATGCCAACTAATTCAACAATGCGTCCTGAAACTCAAACTTAAGAGTCTGTAATCACTAACCTCCTTTTAGTTGGCACTACTGTTACATTGACATCATCAGAAGCAGAATGAGAGAGCTCAGATTCACAACCCATGATTATGTCAAATGAATCAAATTCAAAATCTGCCACAAAATTTCCTCAATAAGTAAATTTTCATCAACTGAATCAAACCAACAAAATCAGCTGAACATTAAAGAAGTGATGAAAAAAAAGGAAACAAATGGAATCATCACAACTGGGTGATTAGTATCTTTTTTTTCTTTTCCAAAATCAAAGAAAATTGATAACAAAAGCAGCAACATTCATAACCAATATCAGAACCCAACAAACTGTCACTAATAAGGAAGACCCAAAATCCCAAATTAAAAAAAAAAATGAAAAATAACACAAATTGAATGGATAAAAATTGAATCTTTATCTATAAGAAAAAACAAGAATACCTGTGAAATCAAAGGCTATAGTAGGGCAGGGCAGAAAGATCAATTTAAAAAAAAAAAAAACAAAACAAAAACAAAGAAATAGAATTGAGATTTTATAAGAAAAGGGGAAATTGAAAATTAGGGTTGAGACGTGAAAATCCAGTTAACATCACATGAAGATGGATTTTGATTGCAACTTGAGGAAGAGACTGGTGTGGGTGAACGTGGCGGGAGAGTACAGCACGCAGGAGTGCGCGTGGAAAGAACATGCTTATGCTGATGCATTGAATCCAGACGCGTGAGACGGACACGTGTTCTTTTGATTCATTTTTTGTTTTTTTGCCGCTCTTTCCTTGTCAAGCACACTCCCTTGCCATGTCACCTACTAATGCTATTACTACCGTCAATTCAAATATCAATTTTAGTTTTAATTTTTTTAATTCAAAAATCGCATCTAAATTTTATTGAGACGGTCTTCCTCTTTAAATCAATACGACAGAAATTAAACTTCATATTTTAGAATGTTTTTAAAAGTAAATTACCGTTTAATTACTCACTCGTTAAAGAATTCAAATATCAATTTTATTTCTAATTTTTCCAACAAATTTCTATTCACTCCTTTCTCATATTCCTATAATGCCATTTTTTTTAGTTTATACTGTCTGAGTTTGGAAATAGTTGAAATTTTTATAATTATTAAATACTAAAATATTATATGTAAAAGAATTTATGTATAAAATATTTATTATATTTAATAATACTAAAAATATAATATTCTCAGTTATGGTTTAATTTTAAAGAAAACAAAATTGTATATAAAAATTTTTTTTAGTAGTTTTCATATAAAAAATGATAATAGAGAGGGGGGGTGTAGGAGGAGTGTGGCATGCACGAAGAAGCATACCTCATGCTATTATGAGACCTCAATTATGAGAAATGGTTGCGTCAGCTGATGAATCAGATTAAGTTACTAATACAAGTGTTTTTGTTTACGAATTAGATTAGACACATGAGGAATAAGAAGTAATTTTTTTTTAAAAAGAAAGAACCAAAATGCATAATAAAACAAACATCAGAGGCTATTTGTAATTATCCCAAAATATAAATAGGACCCTATACACTACGTATACAATTAAATTTGGAATAAGTATAATTTGAATATTGGGTTTTACCTTTTGGTAAAATTAATTCTGTAATTTTTTTTGACATTTAAATATTTTATGCTTTACATTTTTTTATATTTTAATATTTTTTTAATTAATATCATTATTATTTTATGAAAAAATATTAATATAATATTAAATTTTAATAATAAATTTATTTTATATATGATTTATAATTAACCTAATCAATTGATTATTTTTAAAAGTATTAAAAATTTATTTTAAAATTTATTTTTTATTCATAATTAAATTAAAAATATATCTAAATTTGATTTTTTGTGAGTTTTATTGTAGTTAATTGAATAATATATTACTCATTATATAATTTAAGCATTTAAAATACATATTATTTTTACATGAAGTATACATTTTAAACAATAATTGTTACAAAAGTACTAAAGAGTAAAAAATATGAAACACATGATATTTACAAAGAATTCATTTCATTTTTAACCCTTGTTTTGTTCAATTCCACCAAAAAATTCATTTCATTTTCAAATGAATGTCAATTTCATATAAACCAAACATATTTCATTGATATGATTTTTTTTTGTTTGTTAATTGATATGAATTAATTTAGTTTCAAATAATTTCACAAAATTAAAAATGTAAAATTCGAAATGAATTTTACAAAATTTTTATTTGAATCAAATATAAAAACTTGAATTTGCAAATGAATTTCATAAAATTTTATGAAATTCTTTTGAACAAAACATAATGTATTTTAAATAGAATTTAATTGCAAATGAATTCTAAATTCATTTGAACCAAACACATTTCATCAATAAGAATGAATTTAGTGTTAAGTAATTCCACAAAATTAAGAAATTAGAATCAGAAATGAAATATACAAAAATTTTCATTTAAACCAAACACACTCGTTTGGATTTACAAATGAATTCCATAAAATTTTGTGAAATTCATTTGAACCAAACACATTGTTAAATTTCAAAAAAAAAAAAATCACATAACTAGATTTACCAAAAGGCAAAACCACAAGGATCAAAAGTATACCTATCCTATTAAATTTTTGATTGCTTAACTTCAATGAGAGCACTGAATTTAAAGTTTACCAGAGCAGAACAAATACGTTTTTATTTATTGTGGAAACAAAATATGGTAGAAAAATTTTCAGCAGATAATTTCTCATTCAGGATGCTGGATCAACAAACACATAGTCTGCACTGTGTGCAAGAAAAGAAAGTTGTGCATGACAAGGCATTCTACCATACTATTTACTACGTATGATTCATACCAACATGCATTTGGAAGTTTGAAGGGGCAATACATTTCTGGAGTTATCTGATTCTGACTCTATACTAGGATTCTAAGTATATCTCTGACCGTATATCTATCAGGTTGTTTTGCAACCGAATTGGAATTTTCGGACCTTCATTCTTCCATCTAATGCAAGTGCTAGCACATCGTATTCCTCCACGCACCAGAGCTCAGAAACAACTGCCTGAATGACATTAACAAGTTTGATGCCATCATTTTTACAGGAAAAGAAAGAGAAAACACATGCTGAAGTTCACATTGGCGGAATTGAAAGACTCATTTAATATGATAGCACACCTCAGATCCGCGAATTTGAGTGTTTAGACGTGCAACTAGCTCACGGAAAAATTGGAGTTCTTCTGAAGGCTCCTGTAAGTAACAAAAATAATGTGAGCGTGCTACCTAAGTTAATATGGGCCACGAGGACAATGACACCAAATCCTTGTTAAACATGTGGAGATGAAGGGCAAAACTAAGGTCTTCGTTAATATGGGCAAAATATACTGGCATAAGACTGCAACTATGGTGCATTCTAATTTAAAGGTTTCTGAAATGCAGGATCATAAAAGTACATATAATATAACAGTGAGGATTACAGCTCTGTAAATGAAATCCAGTTATTCATTTACTGCCACTGTGAACGTAAATGGATACTAAAATGTAAATGATTGGTATGCAACAAAAGTCAAGAGATGCTTGCCATGGGTGAATCTTTGGGGTGACCCAGAAGCCTAGCAAAGGATGTGTGAAGAATGGCAGCATCATACTGCAGCAGTAAATGATAGCAAATTAGTCAGTGCCATGAAAATAGTTGAGTTTCAGAAGCAGTTGGTAATTTATCGCATACTCCTTGGCTCCATATTGCTGTTGAGGTTAAAAAAATAAAAGAAGCCATTCATATAGGTCTAAGCAAGAACATCACTCAATGCATCAAAGAGGCCAATATATTTAGATAGATGCCAATGTGGAAATTTAGCCATCTAACCCCATCTTAATTCAAATTGACATAAAATGATAGATCTTACCACCAGTCACCAGAGTTGTAATTAGAAGAAAAAAGAAACCCAAAACACCAGTAGAAGTGTTTTACTTTTCGAGACATTTTAAGGGTGGAGGAATTGAAGGAGCTCCATAGGCAGAAATTGCAAAGAAAACAATCCTATAAAAGCTACAACTAAAAAGAGAGGATAAGCATCATTTTCACATCTTCAAAAATATTAGTTATCAATTTTGATCACATAGGTCCGGATATTCAGTAGGTCGCTGAACATCTTAAGATACTGGAACTCTCCATTAGGCTGCTTCTTTCTCTCGCAACAGAAAAAAGAAATTCACATGGTTCTTACAAGTTGCTTTTCTGGTGCATGCGGAAGCGCAGTTCTCAACTTGGCACGAATTTCTACAGGATCAGGGCCAGAGATCACCTACAAAAAAATTGAGATTATTCTTCAATCTTTCCCATTAGATGCTTTGTTTATATATTGCCATATAGTGGTACTCATATTACAAGATAGACCCACGCTTTGACACCATTAAATAATAAACATACAACCATAGAAAGAAAGCTTCATAAGAAACATAAATGAAATGTACAAAATGGGAGTTCAAGTTTTCAAGTCTAACTTGACGGAAGATAATGCTTTGTAAATTGATTAAGAAATTTGGGCCAAAGCTTAACCTGACCATTTAAAAGGTTTTAAAAAAAATGAAGTCAGTCAATATTTTTCTTATGTACAACGTTTTTCTCATATACGCATTGCTCATTTCTAGGTTAGAAACTTCAAAGATTCCACAATATAGTATGTTGTGCAGGCTCCATTTTCTTGTATTGTAAAATAAACAACAACACACCATGATGAATGCATGCAGATAAGCTAAGAACATATGAATGCAAATCCAATTGAATTCGACATTGAAGTAACTGTCTCAGTTGCAGGGAAGAGGAGTTCACCTCTTTCATGTGTCTTGATCACAGGAAAAAATAGATGACCAACAATTTTCAAAGGATCAAGACATTGTTTTAGCAAAAAAAATTATGAAAAATAACAACCATATATATATATATGGCAGGGTAAATTTTTTTCAACGCTAATTAAGAAGAAAGGAAGCAGAAAATTAAATTAAATTAAAAAAAATAAAAAAGTCAGTGAAAGAAACCTGCCAACATCCAAGAAGCACACCAGTCGAAGTCAAAACCACCCTATCCAAGACAATTTTTAAGGGGCAGAGGCCCTCTACAACAGTTCCAACAGCAGTTGCTTCAGCTTCAATCTGACAAAATAAAAGAGGAATCAAGATCTCCATTGATAGTCTAACAAGGAATCACAAGACACAGGAAATGGGCGCAATGAGCAAGATACCTCATCTTCAGTTGCAGGAACAGGCACAATATGATGTGAGGCGTGAAACATGCTAAAATGGTATACGCTAGAGTTCTGAAACCAAATTGCTAGCAAAAATACATGTAAGCATGGCAATATGTAAATAAGAATTTTAATTTTCTTTTTAACTGAACTACTAACTCAAAATTTCAAAAATAGCATTAACATTAATGAGTAGGACAAATGATTATTTACCTTTATCAAAGTATGGGCTAAATATACGTTTTACAGTCTCCCTGTTGCCAGCAATCAAAACATCATGATTTTCATCATCAACCAAAGAAAATGAAATAACTAAACAAAAATACAAAGAGGCCAGTTCTGGCCTAGAGATGTAATGTAGGAACACCAAAACTCAATGGAGTAACGCAAATAAAGACATGTACATAAATTATTGCAAGGATCAACATAGTCAGCAATATTAAGCATGTGCTCAAAGAAATTAAAACTGAAAGTCTCCTGAAAGGGTTAAATTTCTTAGATAATCTAATTTTCCTTAACTCCACTTAGCGCCGGCTACCACCAACTTAAAACAAGGAATTAAAGTTAATCATGTTGAATACTTCAATAGATATTTTTCTATTAGAAGACAAGCATGGTTGGATAAGTTCTATTTCTAAAAATTCATCAACACACCTTATTCAATGAAACTAAAACATACAATTCATTGCCTCAGCTATCCTAGCTGTGACGCGCTCTAAAGGACATTATGTTAATCAAACAATGGAATAGCAATAAACCAAAAAATTAAAGCATGATAAGCAAAACAAACATCTTACGAGATGGGCACCGAGTACTCTGGGCTTAAATACAACACATTAGCCCGAACAGGAGGATTTGCTGCCTGCGCCCAGAAAGCAATTCATCAGTCACTTCTCAAGAGAACAGAGACACTGTTATCAAATCAATTAAACTTTGACTAAATCCATATACTTTACCTTAAGTACAGGCGTCACTAACCCATTATGCAGGGTGAAAATATCAGAGAGTGACAATGACTGAGATGTTTCGCCATGTTTAAGGAAAGTAAGTCCTTTCTCATCCAAATCCCTAGCCATTTTATCATAAAGTTTTGATCTTTGCTCCATATTTGATACAGAAGAATCTGATACAATTAGCTGGGATTTATCAAGAAAAGATACTAAAGCAATGATCTTTAATTTAAAAATATATATATATAACAAAGCAAGTACCTGAAGAAGAAGAAGAAGACGGGTAACTGGGCGGAGAAGAATTTTTGAGAGCAAGTTGAAGCAAAGAGAAAGAAAGGATGATGCAAAAGGACCAGATCAAAGCTACAGTCTTTGAATGACTCCAACAATTGTTCTTAACCATTCTTGCCATGTCTTTCCATCAATTGGGTGATGGCATCATGCTTCTAAAACCACCCGACACCATGGAAACAGCACAGCTCATGAGTCATGACCATGCGATTCAAAGAAGCTGCTATCGGTGTCACTGTTACAGACAATGACAGATGGAGTTCAAGATTGGGCCTGGTTCAGACGATGCTAAGACTGCTGTTTTGATTGAAAACTTTAGCAGGGCACATACCATATTGGGCTTTGTAGTGGCCTAAAACACTCTTGAACCCAAACTCTAGTATTTTCGGCTCCTTATTGCCTTAAATGAGTGACAGAAATTAATTATTGAAAAAATAAATAAAATTTTCGCTTTTATTTTTATGACTTTAAATTTAGGTAATTTACGCTCACCGTTCTTAATATTTTAACTAAATATCCCTACCGTCTTAAACGTTTAGTTTTTCATTTAAAATTTTCAAAATTTTAATCGTGGTCTTATTAAAGTTTTTTTATCTTTTTCGGCCTGAAAAATCATTGATATGTTGACCTATATCCACACACCTTAGTTTTATTATGTAAATAGAAAATACATTGTGTGGATACAAGTTAACATATGGGAAATTTCTCAAATAAAAAAAGAAAAAAATTTCAGCGAAATCGAAATTAAAATCTTAAAAGTTTTGATTGATAAATTAAATGTTCAGGACGTTGATAGAATATGGTTAAAATGTTAATAACAGCAAGTGTAAATTATCTCTCTAAACTTTGACTCTTATACATATATATAAGACCCTTTTTTACTATTGAATTACAAGTTTTTTCCTTAAAAATTTATATGGTACTTTTTTTTTTTTTTTTTTGTAAGAATGGATATGGAGGTAGGCTTCTCCACCATGTCCGGATGGGAGGTTCCCAAGATAATGGTGTATGAGTTAGCAGAAGACAGTTAATTAGTTAAGCATACAAATGATTTTCCCATGTAATCGCAACCCACTTTCATATACAGTAGTGTGTCACCATACGACATAGATCTGTGCTTTTAAATTAATTTCAAGTTTTTTTTTTTTATTAATGAAAACAAATAAATAAATAAAGACAAAAGAGAAAATAAAGAAATTAATATGGTGCCGACATCACACATGCATTGTTTTACTAAACTTTACCTACTCCTACTCCTTTTCATTTTGGTTATTTCACTATGTAGTTGCATACATCATATGTAGTGCTGTTGACATGTCTCAAGTTTACATGAAAGTTTTCATATTGCATTTCTAATATATTTGTATTGTTCTGTAATGAACTTTGATATTTAGTGGCTACAAATAGGTGAAATCATTAAAAGGGTAAAATGTTTTCACTATTTAAATTTAAATTTGTGTTTAAAGAAATCTAAAATTTTTACTACTTAAACTAACAAATAGTATAATCTATAGTCTTAACATGTTCGGAGCAGAAACAAACTCATATTAGGCACTATAGCTGCATCAATGGTACAAGGAAGAGGCACGATAGCAGATGAATGAGAAATTATGTCGCTTTTTGATTTATCAAGGATTAAATTCAAAGAAAAAATATAGTTACTTTTAAAACGAAAAGCATATCCTTTTTATTTCGAAGGTATTTATATAACGTAATAGCATTAATTTGTTTTTTGATGAATAATTGGATTGAAATTTGTTTGAGCTTTTAAATATGGATGTGATTTCAGCATCTCAATGATGGATGTACATATTTATATACTCTAAATGGTGGATATGATCCCTATGGTTGTTGAAACCTGAAAGGACAATGGTTTTTGCAGTTGATTGAGCGCTGTTGAGGAGCCAAAAATTCTGAAATGAAGTTACTATTAGCTATAAAAAGATTCTTTCACACATCTTGCAGCCTCTACTCAATTACCTCTGCTGCATGTATTGTTGTGGTAGGTACTGGGGACATTGACCCAGCTACCATTTACAATATGTGGGACACTCAGACCAGTAATTGAATCGAGGAGCCCTTTGCTTGGTTTAAATGTTGCAATCATGATAACTGAAAGATCTCATTTTCCATGCCAATTTCTTCTCTCATTTCTTACCTCATCCCACTTTTCCAACTCACCTTTTGAATAAAATTCATTTATTCATTTGTGATGTCAATTTGAATCTATGACTTATTGTATGTATACCACATTAAATAAATGGTTCAGATCGAATATTAATTCGTTAAAAATCAAAATATCTTCAATTTGTTTTATTTTTAAAAATTTTAAATGTTTTATTGCATTTTATTATATCAGTATACACGACGAGAAAAAGTATAAAATTAAACATTTATGTCATTACGAGTCATAATATATATTTGATCATTAAAATACTAATCGAATGGCTTGAAAGCGAAGCAATACTAATGCAAGAGGCACCATGGATGCACCCAAAGCTACAAACACAAAACATTTGGGAGGGGGGGAAGTTCTTGTGTTGGTGGGTCAAGACCCACCTTCATACATGCTAACAACCAACCTGCAGGCTAAATGCCAGAAGGGAAGCACATGGTAGTGTTATGAAACAACATAATCATCAAATCAAAGAAGGGATTAAGAGATTTGATGGGCCCAAAATTTAATCAGCAAAATAAAAAAAAAAGGTGGAATTAAGAGATTTTATGGGCCAATTTGTATTAGAATCCATTAGCTAGGGACTTAACACCTAATTAGAAACTCTTCGTTTCCTAAACAGATGCCGACTTGTTTGTTCAGTATCTATAAATAAAACAATTGGATTAGATGGTCTAATCATTCTATTTCAGGGATAAAAGATTTTATTTTTGGAGGGCCCATTTGGCTTTACAAGATGGCTCATGTCCATGTGCAATTTGAGTACGAAAGGAAGAGAAGAGAGCGTGGTTTCTATTTAGCTATGATGGGTTTTGACACCATTTTCTCACACATACATCAAAGAACAATAAATGCCAAAACATGTGCTATTCAATTGGATTAATGTCCTATAGGGAGCACTATACTCCATTGCTTTCAAGGTATCAACTTATATATATATATATATTTAAAAAAATATGGAAACTATGATTTACTACATTTTGAATTTTAAAATTCAAATTTGAGTATTTAGATAATAAAATTTGTAAGGCTTTATTAATGTGCCAAGGATTAATTTAATCTAGTTTAAGGCTTTATTAAACTATTAGCAAAGAGAGTCAATAACACTCTCTTCATCTTCATTGAAGAGCAGCTTCCCTATAATTACATAATACTTTTGTTGTTAATCATATCAATTAATGTTCACTATGCCATTTTGCATTGGATGCTCCATCTTAAAAATTTTAGAGTACATGCAATTAACCCATAAATTATTAGAAATAAAGTGTATAAACTATAAAGATATATCAAGTATGAAGTTTTTTTTTTTAACTTTAAACATTAAGGAGTAACTTTTGTGAGGTTTGATATTTTTTGATATCGCGATTTTATTCAAATTAAAGAAAAAAATAATTGGTTTAAAATTGTGATTGCTCGAAGAATATCAAATAAAATATTGTATGTATTACAAATTTAGTCATTGAATATAATATATTTGGAGCTATAAAAATCTTCTAAATATTGAAATTTTTATCTACTCTAAATGTAGTACATTCAATATATAAATTTATAACATAAATATGTGTTGCATTTATATTTATCAAATATAAAATATTTGAATAATATATATGTCACAAATATAACTATTGAATATTCACACTAATATTACACATTAACTAAACTTATATTTTGTAAAGTAATTTTAGTGTTTTTGATATCCACCATTAAATTTATAAAATACTTCCTAAAAGAATTCAAAATTAGTTGATAACATTGCCATAAATGATTATTTAAATTCCTTATATGTAACGCTTTTTACATTTCCACACACACATATATATATATATATACATGAGATATTATATAATAATCTTAATTTTTAATGAGTTGAAAAGTCACACCAATAAAAATTAAATATTTAATTAAA
The DNA here is from genome assembly GCA_949671775.1 of Mallotus repandus. Lineage (NCBI taxonomy): Eukaryota > Viridiplantae > Streptophyta > Magnoliopsida > Malpighiales > Euphorbiaceae > Mallotus > Mallotus repandus. Next base: position 41,691 of record CATIWM010558023.1, read on the forward strand.
GTGATAAAAATTAAATAACTTGATATTCTTGGTTTGACCTTTCAACTTATTGAAAGTCATGACCATCATAAAATTTCTCGTATATATACACAACCACACTTGTGCATATATATATATATATATATATATAGTATATAGTATATTACTTCATGAAACAACATGGCTACATGAAAATGCTTGTTTTATGATATATCAGAAGTATGGGCTAGCTGAAAATTTCATCGTGTGTTTATATTTCGATGAGTTTGAACCACAAATCTACAACTATCTCTTTTTTGTGCTTATATATATATATATATACACACACACATGTGGAGGAATCCCCATACCCCATTCTCTCATGGTCATGGTATGAAGAAAAGAAGAGAAAAAAAGTGCATGGCTGGATGGGTGCTGGCTCGACATCACACACACTATAAAAGTGTTGCAAGAATATACCTATATATACATATAGTATTCAATCCTACTTACCCAAAACTCAAAAGAGGGTTGTGATTTCTTGGTTAGAAACACTTAAAAGCATATATCTAAGTTACATTTAATTAATAAAAGTATAACATATCTGAAGCAATTAGAAAATACTCCAAAAGGATATCAACATACAATAAATAACAATTTAGCTCTGTAGTTGTGTTAAATAAATTATTAAGAGACCTTTATCGCTTTTTATGTTTAAATCAATCTGAATTAGTACGAATTCAAATGGTTTTAAAAAAAAAACTCCAATTTTGCCAACTAAAAAAACCCTACATGTATAGCAGCAAAAACCTGGAAAAAATTAAACACTAGCTAGCTAAGCTGAAGTAAGACCCAATCATTCAATATGCCCATCAAGAGAAAAAAACTGGCCCCCACCTCAATGCACAAGACGAACGGGTGAGATTAATTAAATAAAGAAAAAAATTGGAAATGGGTCCAACTCCAATCTATCTATGTATATCTATGTATGGATCTTCCCCTGCTGTGTGATGTTGTAGTAGTAGTAGCAGTAGAAGAAGAATAGTAATAGGGTCATAAACACCCACCACCGATCTCTATGGTGCCAGCAAAACAACTTCATTTTTTTTCTTCTTTCTTTTTCATGTATTTTTTCAATATAAAAGAAAAAAAAAAAGAGAAGATGAAAAAAAGAAAAGAGAAGATGAAAAAAAGAAAAGAGAGAGAGAAGGAGGGGAATGATCCACCTGTTTGTCAGTGACATTGTACATTGGTTTGGGCAATTACCAGCACTTAGGACCCACCACCTGAGCCAACACCTGGAACTGATAAGGCTTCTGGGTCCTACCCAGAGTCCTCTATATTAACCCCTCGAAAAATCTTAATCATTGATGCAGTAAACCCACCCCTTTCTTCTTTACATTAATTCATTCATATTCATTCATGGCTGACATCTACATTTTTTCCTACTATATTATTATTCACATCACCCTCTCTGTACATATACATATATATAAAAGATTAAATAAATAAAAGGGCATCTGTTTTTTTTTTTTTCTTTTTTAAATAAAAAATAAAAAACAGAACAAAACTATATAGTAAAAATATACATTTTTGCATTTGCAGTAACACACTGTTTTATCACTTTCACTACTACACTAACTTTATAGCCTTTTCACCATGCCCTCATTGTCCAGTCCACATATAAAGATATCTACATCTACATCTACAAAATAATTCAATTCATTTGCCAGTTTGGTAGGAGACTAAGCTATTACATATCATATATAAATATAAATCAATCTAAGCCAGTTCCTTCTCCACAATTAATTATGCATATATGTATGTATGTATGTAGCAGCTTTAAATGGCCTGTAAAATTAATAAAAAGGAACTAAGCAAATGATGATGATGATGGGATATTGTGTATAGTAACACTAATTATTTCAAAGTAAAGAAGAGCTAAAACAAAAGAAAGCACCAAATGAGAGATCTTCATCTTCCTTTTCTTTTTCTTTTTTTATGAATTTTTTTATCAAAAACCAGCCAATACCACCCATATTTATAAATGTTAAAAATTATAATATAATATGATAGTGTCATCCTCCTTTGATCAAACCCTAATTAAAGCTCCACATTAATTAATCACACAAAATTTTTTTTGGAATAATTCAAAATTAAAAAGAAAAGAAAACCAACTCAAATTCAAGAACAAATCAAACCTCACGTGTGTTACACATCAAACTACACAAGTGGGATGATGATGATGATGATGACGAGGACGAGGACGAGAACGAGGGCGATGATGTTGCTGATCGATCCATCGATACTTATGCTTTTGTATATGATGATCATCATCGCATAATAAGTAATTTGCTTGATTAATTAAATTTATGAATGATGACTCGTTGCATCATGTCGATCATCGGCGCTGCCGCCTCCTCCACCACCACCGTGATGCGAGTGAGACCCACTTGCCTGTGAGTCCGACATAGTAGAGGGTCGATATGGATTTAATCCTGCAAGCATATTCAAATGGCCTTCGTTGATATTGCATCCACTGTTTCCACCACTACCACTGCCAATACTAGTAGAACCACCCAACTGCTGGCTCGGCAATAAGGCAACGGGAGTAGGAAAATTCATAAAATGCAAACCGCTGGACGTAGTGCTTCTATACAAACCACTGTTATTAACAGAAGGGAATGTCCATATAGGGTCTCCGCTCATAACTTGATTATTAGGATTAGCTAACATCCAAAAATTTGCCGGAATCTGACTATGGCTAGCAGCAGCCGGAATTGCTCCTGTGCTTGACTGCAACAAGTAACTGCCCATCTGATGCTGTTGCGATGATAAATCTTGCTCGGGCCTTCTCTTCCTGCTTAAACTCTCTTCGGTCTCTGTTGATAACTCGAGCGAAGAACTGTCCCGTAATTCTTGCTTTGCTTGAAGTACTGCATTTATGTTACTAGATTGGAAATTTAGAAATGTTGGCGTTGGTGAAGTATCTAGCCCAATTCCAGGGAACAAACTTCTTCTTTGTTGCATAGAAAAATTTGGGTTAAAGCTTGCTGATCTTAACTGAGAAGGGACCGACATGCTTGACCCTGAGCTACGTAGAGAAATGTTTAAAGAAGTGAAATTTGCGGGGATAGTACCTGTCCCTGTAGCCGCGATCACTGCAGGTTCAGCTTGTTGAAGTAACCATTCAATTGTTTCGCCGTCTGATTTGTGACCAAGTTCACGAGTCAACTGGAAAACCCTAGCAGCACAAAGAGCAGGCATGCGAATTCTGCGGCCACGTCCATCGACTTTAGTGTGTCGATCTTTGGTCGACGTTCGCTTGGGCGGTGGTTTCTTGGATGCTTCAGGAGCAATCTGAAGACTAGAAGAAGAAGAACGGTTTAGGGTAGTAGTTGTAATATTGGTGCTGTTGTTATTGGCAGTAGCAATACTACTGTTGTTGGGTTCATTGGATATTGGGAGAGAAGAAGGGTAAGGAGAGGAGGAGGAGCAAGGCTCATCTTCTTTCTTTTCAAGCAGTTGAAATGGGAAAGGGGAGCGGTGGTGGTGATGCTGATGCTGCTGCTGATGGTGGTGGTGTTGGTGGTGGTGATGGTGGAGCTGATGATCATCTCCTCCTTCCATGATGGCATGAAAATATGTGGTTTCTCTAATGGTTCAATATAGTTTACAATTTTGTTGTGTGAAATTGGGCTTTTCTATGATTGCTGTCTTGGTTTATATGTATATATATTTTGTAAGGATGAAAAAGAATGAAAGATTAAAATTTTCTTTTCGAATAGTGTAATATATATATATTGTGTGTGTGTCTGTTGTTTGAATTTGTTGTATAGAGTTAGCAAAAGAGAGGAAGAGGAGGAGGAGTGGCTGGAGGACTGGAATTCTCTTGAGAATTGAATTGAAGTGATATGTTAAGAGAGAAAGGATAAGGAGAAGAGAGGGGCAAGCAAAGCTTTAAGCAACAAAGATAATGAGTGGGAATTATATGAGTATACCTTTAAAAAGCAATTTTTATTTTATTTTTTTTACTCCAAAACAAAATAGCTTTGTTGATGTGCTGGACAGAAAGAGAGTAAGTTAAGGGCTTTTTTTCTATTAATTAATCTCATTTTTTTTATAAAAATTAATTTAACATAGTTATAATTTTACTAGAGAAATAACGACAATGATAATAGTAATAAAGAAAAAAAAGTCTAAATTTATTTATTTTTTAAATAAAAATGTCGTCTTTGTTAATTTATTTATGTCAAATTAAATTAATTAGAATTTGTCTGTGAGAGAATAATAAAATGATAAATTAATTTCAATAGTATTTTGAAATGTAAAATTCGTTTTTTACCATTCTCAATTTAAAGAGAGAACTATTTCATATTATGCAATACCAACAAAATTTAATTCATGTAATCTTTCTATTAAAAAAAATTGAAGTAGAATCTAATCAACTATACATATCAATAGTTTAAATAAAAAATAATAAAAGAAGAAAATTGGTTATTAAAATTGATAAAAATATTATTGTGGTTGGACAGAGGCTTTGGTTCAGAGTCCACGTGAGGTGCTCTTTTTATCATTCAATCCATAAAGACAATGGTGGCCGAGAGGTGGGACCCAATCCCAAGTCAAAAAATTGAGAGACTTGGAAAGGAAAGATTATGAAAAATATTAAAAAAATAAAAGAGGGGAAGGGGTGGGTCCCATTCCCATTCAAGTAATCATTTCATTTTGGCCTTTGGGCTACTTTTTCTTCTGCAAATGCACCTCCATAGCTAGCTACCTCCTGCTCCTCCTCCTCCGCATCACCTTCATTTCTTGCGTCTACTGTTATAACTTTCTTCCCTTTCCATTTGTCCCTCTACTTATATATTTATTTACGTATGATTAGCAAGGACTAGGGTTAGGGTTTACTCTCTCTCTCTCTCTCTCTCTCTCTCTCTCTCTATATATATATATATATTTCACAACAAACTAAAACATAACCAACCTTTATGATTTAAGTGATAAAAAATTTAATTTTTTTTAAATAAAGTTTCAGCTTTAATTAAGTTTTATATATGAAGAAATTACGTGTTGAAATAATTTTATATCTTTATAGATTCATTTAACTCGAACTTTAAATTAGTCGAAACTCTTGTAATTATTGAATACCAAAAACATTAAATGTAAAAAAATATTAAAAAGAAGTCAGTTGAGAATGATAATTACATATCTCTAAATGTATTACAATAAGTATGATTTAAAATTTTCCATTGTTAATTTATAAAATAATTTTTTAAATTACTTACTATTGAAAAAATGCATTAAAATAATTTTGATTATTGTAAACTAATTAATTCATGTTAGTTTTGTACAACAGATTAAATGTATTTAAATATTAACTTATATTTTTCGTTCATATTTTGAGTTTTTAAATTGAATTAAGATCTAATCAGAATTTAGTATGATTAGTTTTTTCAAATTTCATATCCTGTTTGAAGAATAAAAAATTGTTGAGTTCAAATTTCTATTTAAGAATCAATTGGTATAATGTATTACTTTTATCATGGTAGTTAGTAATTTTAATTTATTAAATTTTCAATAAATAATGCAAGAACAAATAGAGGAAAAAGAAATTAATTAAAATTTATATATATATTACTTTATTAAGTGTCTTTGATTATTTGCCAGCTCTTTCGTTTGCCTATATGAACCGTTAGTTATCATCAATTGTTTTATCAACATGATTTTTATTATATTTTACAAGAATAGAAAAGCAACACTTTTGGTATATATGTTTAATTGTACTAGCTAGCAAACACAGGCTAGTATTCATTGATCATAATAATCATTTCAATTAGTTTTTTTTTTTACACAACAAGTCATGATTGTGTTTAGCAGTATTCTGTGCTAATTAAGTTTTCTAACTGGTTAGATACTTCCATAAATTGAAATTGAATTTATTTGATTAGCAATTATACTGAACTGGTATTAAACATTATATTAATTCCATGCACTTGTAAAGTACTAACCAAACTGTAAATCTTTATAATAGTCATTTTTTTATCTAATATTCTTAATATCTAGTAACCATAAAAATTTTACTTAATTTAGAGTTCAAGTCGGTTGATCCTTAAAAGAATAACATTTTTTTTTATATATAAGATTCAAATCCAAAAAAATAGCCTAAGATTCCTGCAACCAATAATGTTGATTTTTTTATGTCATAAGTAATTTAATTTGATTTATTTACTTCCAACAAAATCTTTTCTTTTTCTCAAAAGGGCAAAATTTGTTATTTTCCTTTTACTCCTCACTTTCACAAACTTTTTTGCCTTGAATTTTTTTCTTTTTTTACCATTTACATTCACCTGATAAAGAAAGTTTTTTATCAAGTAAGCCCTACTTAAAAGTGTAGCAGACGTTAACAGCCCATGCATGATACACACATATATACATATTTATGAAAAGGCAAGAAAAAAAAAAGCTAGTAAATGAAACAACAAAAGAAACTAAACTTCATGAAGAGAGTGACCAGAGATTTTAGTTTGAAGGTTCATATGTTGGATAGCCAGGAGCCCACCCTAGTCTCCTTAGAAGCTGTGTTGAGGACCACTTAGCACTTAGACACACACACATTTATATATATATATATATATATGATCCATCCTCCAAAAACAACAGCTATATATACATATTTATCAATCACAAATAAATATATACTTGTAACTATTTATAGTCTTATTCTGAGTAGGTTTTGCTCTGGTCAATCTTACTCTTTTCCTTGGTCCATGTGTGTGGGGGTTGGAGCATAAATTTGCACCCTATATGGACCACTAATATCTATTCTATTATTTTAAGTAGTTAAATGGTTGATAACTTGATTCCGAAATCTCTGAGTCTGGATCTTACAAGTGATCAAGAAGAGTAAGATGAGATGTGAGATTTCTTCTGTAAATTCTCTGATGCCTAAGTCAGAGAGTGTAGAGAGAGAATTTAGAGAGAATGAGAGTTTAAGAAAATAGAATAGAATGAATAATTTGAGAGGAGGAGATGAGTATTTATAGAGAATGAGATGCTCAAACCTAAGAGGAATAGGAATCCTCTTCCTTGTAAGATTTGTTCTTATTTGAGGCAATTCCTCTTGATCTGAAAGTCCTCCGGATGTGGGACTCTTTCTGATGAAGAAAACTCTTTTCTACTTGGATTTGGTTCTCCTTGTTCTACAAGTTACTCTAAGTTAGGAATACCAGTTTATTAGTTTGAATAGAAATATACCTGAGGGTATCAATGGTCTTTTTTTTTTTCTTCTTCTTGTTGGATATGATGTTTTGGGTTTTAATTATTTATAATTTCTTCACAAGTTATAGTTTTAAAAAGGTTATGTCATCATCGACATATAAAATTTATTTCTACCTATTTTTATTGTGCAGTTCATCAATACCTGAATCATATAACCATTCTATTAAAAAAAACAACTCTACTATTGAGCTATAGTTTATTATTAAAATTTAAGGTCTTCAATTAATTATTTGTGTAAATAGAGATTATAGTGGTACACCTACTTCATGTTGGTATGTTAAGATCCTGGTGTAGTACTGAATTCTTCTAAATGTGCACATGTTTGTTGGGAGACAATTATATATTTTTCTTTCATTAATTTCTCTTAATTAAGTCGTTAAAAGAAATAAATTATAGGACATTAAAATGGTCGTCTTAATATACATTCATATGAAGTTGATCATGAATTTGAAGTACCCAACCACAAAAGTAAAATAAAATATAATGAAGGTATACACTTCTTAATTAATTTCTTATATTAGATATGACATTGCATATAAGCCAACAATTTCTTTTGGATTTTAGCAATTTGACTTTTGGGTACATATATAATCCGTATTATTGATACTTGATTATAATGATTCTGTGGTGATAATTTCCTACATTCTGGAGACATATACACATATATATATGTGTGAGATTTTAAGTTATTTGACTCGTTTTTATGGAATATATATATTTTTTCATTTAATTTTTTACATATTTATTAATTATTATTAATTATGATTCTTTAAAAAAAATTATTTCTAATTAATATTTTATTTTAAATGCATGTTATTGTTTAATTAAAAATCGTTCTTTGTTAAATGTATAAACATAATGTTTACATAAATAAAATATAAAACTTTCTTAAATAAAAAGAAAATATTTGTTTTTAGGTGCTATAGAAAATGATGCTATAGAAAAAAATAATAATATCATTAATATAGATTAAAAAATAAACTAATTTAAACTTTCAAAAAATTATTATTAATATAGCATAAAATTAATAAATTATATTACTAAAAATTTATAATTTGCTCATTTATTTAAAAAATTACAATAAATTTAATAAATTTATTAGTTTTTTTACTTTTAATCTTCTTTTTTACCTTTGATTCTGCTCAATTTTTTTTCTTTCTCTTCTTTATCTTCTTCTACTTTTCCTCTTTCTTGAACTTCAATGACAATGAAAAACTTGATGTATTCTTTCTCTAAATATTTTTTATTTAATGTTATGAAAAAAATAACATCCTTCTTGTTATTTCTTTAAAAAATATATATTACATAAAACATATTTCTATAAATTTCTTATATTTCTTTATCGGACATTCCAACAAAATTTCTATATTCTCAAATAAAATTGGTCATACAAATAATTCTTTATGAGAAACTTCAAATTTCAACATATATCTATAATATTTTCATTCGCAAAGTACAAAATAAAATTTTTATCAATAATTAATATAAATATCATGTCAACATAAAATAAGTAATTTTAATGATAACAATGATAATAATATTTCTCAATAAATTTGACAACTTTATCATGACATTTGGAGTAAGTGAATTTGTTATCATTACCATTTGAATAAATTTTAAAGGTGCATTTCATGAAGAGTCATACCAACCGGAAAATTTATTTTAAATCTTTTAATATTTGTCCCTAATATAAACATAAAATATTTATTATAGCAAAAATCATTGAAAATTGTTAAAACAATAATTAAAAATATCAATTACATTAAGTGACATTTTCATTTTTTGTTTCAAATTCACTCGTGATGCTTCTCTCATCTTTTTATATGTGATAGGAAACATCAATCACAATTTTTCAACATATTTGAATTATAAATATTAAAAGCATAATTAAATTAAGTAATGCAATTATAAATAAACAACTTAAATATGTATATATAATAAACAACCAATTAAATGATTTAAAATATTTATTTACGAATCTCATAAATCATCTACTTATAACATATTTGGATTTAGAATGTACTTATATGATTTAGAATGTATTTATATGAGTTGTAGACAATTGAAGATCACCTATATGAAATAAAAATATATATACCTTAGACTAAAATTTAAAAGCTATTATTATAAATTTAAAATTAAAAAATAAAGTTATCTTTGTGAATAAAACTATATAAAAATTTGATAATGCAATGATTGGCTTCTCATCACTATTTTTAACCAATTCTTCAATAATTTCTCATTCATTTTGAGATAGATCATCCAATAAAATTAATTACAATTTTTGTAACCTTTTTTTTTATCAACCAAAAATTCTTTCTATTAAACATTGAGGGAAAAAATCACTTGAGATAAAATCTCAAATGATGACGAAAAACCCCCTCCCTAACTTAAGCAATAAAAGAGTCACAAAACACAAGAAACAAACGAACATGAAACAACAGCCCCACCATTAAAAATGCAGCTAAAACATAAAATCCACCGATAACAGCCATCAAAACTAACAAATAAGCAAAACTAAAATCAAACCTTAAACTCTATACCCTTGTTGTCCACAATCCAACACATTATAAGAGTGCCAAGCCAAAAAGAAGGAAAAACACTGTAAGAATAACTTCAAAAAGCGCACCAGAGAACCACCAAAATGCCACAGCAAGACAAAGAAACAATATTTGAAAACTCATCCATCAAATCAACCCAACATGAAATCCGCAACAGATTCAACAAACATAAACATAGTGATATTAGAAGAGCAATGAACTTTGCACTTGAAAAACTGAGACGCTCCAAGAACAACAGAAGCAACCAACCATAAACCACAAAATAAGAAACTCATCACGAAAGTCAAAATCAAACACATAGAGATCACAAAAAGAAAGACAAAAAACAAACTACCAATAATCCTCCTTCAATGTTGAGTACAAGATTTAATGTACTCAGATGTTTGAAATAGATCAGTTGCAGTAACCTGAAACTAAGAAGCGAAAGCCTTAAACCATACTGCAATTCTAACAAAAACCATCTTCTACATTTTATATGCTGAAAAAATGTTTGTAACCTATATTTATGTATAGGTACATGTATACATATATATAATTAAAAAATATAATTGAATTAAAAGGATTATATAATTTAAAATAATATTCACCTATTATGAATGATTGTAGCGCCTCTCCTCCAACCACATTTTTTGTTTTGAAAATTGTGTTAACATGAAGTACAATACCTAAAAAATCTTTAAAAGAACAAATAATATCAACAAAAAAATTCCTTAAATGTATATCATTCTATAAATTATTACAATTACAAAATTAAGTAATATGACCATATCAAATAATTTTTTTATTCTATTTCTTCACTTCCTTCAATATTAGTAAATGAGCTAAAATTATGATATAAAATATGTGAAGATATTCTTATTTTATACTCCATGACAATTGTATTTAAATTAAAATTTAGTTCAAATTTATCATAAATATTGAAAAAAAGAAGGATTAATTTTTTAAAACCAAAATAGTATAAGTTTTTCCTATTTTAGAAAAATATTTAAATTTTTCAAATGAATTGATTCATATTAAAGCAATAATTTTGATCCCATACAAAACAATATGCATTTATATTAGTTAAATTTTCAAATTTGAACACATAAAGTAACATATTTTGAAAAGCATTATCTTAGCATCAATTAAAATTAATTTTGTTAATTGATAATTTTAATAGACATTAATCAAAAATATATGAATGAACATGATTTTGATAGTAAATTGCTTTTACCCATCTTCAAGAGAATCAATCGTAGAAATTTCATTATTGCTATTCAGAGACATGTTGATCAAATTCTTGATGGAGCAAAAAATAACAAAGATAACAAAATTATTTCACATAGCAAAAATTAACAAGAAATATGCAGACAACTCTCATTATGTAGATGCAGGTAGCTCATCACTGCTAATTGCAATATCATCACAATTGATCAAATGGCTCTCGTTCAATCATATTCTTTTATGTACATACATTTTAGTTATGCTCATGTAACTAATTTATATAGCTAGCACAATTTAATTAGTTAGCTGATATTAGTTTGTTGTAACTATTTTATATAAGGAATATTTATGAGTAATAAAGTTCATAAGCTTCTCATTCTGTTAACTAAAAAATTGTTATGGTATTAGAGCGTTCTCTGTGATTTTTTTCTTTTTTCTTGCATTTTCTTAGCAACCAAACAATTTTTTCCTTTAGCTTTTATCTCACCAAATTAAATCTAGAGATCATTACTTGAGAGCTCTTATCAATGGAGAATACAACACAGATGGAAGAGAATCCTGCAAGTCTATACTACATGCATCCAAAAAATTATATTACACTTAATCTCAGGTGATAGTAATAGTTATATTAAGTAACTAATATTTAGAGTATATAAAAATAATAAATATCTAAAAAATTATATGCAAATATGTTTCTCACTTTTTTAATAGTTGAAATAAAAATAAATATCTCCTTATAAATAGAGCTGTTTGAAGGGTATGCATAAGAAGTTCTAGGATTCCTATCTGTAAAAATTTTATTTATAACTGATTCAAAAAATTCTGAAGATCATCCATTCTGACAAGGAAACATAAAAGGTCCCAAAATTTTATTCCATCTTATAAATGAATTTTAAATTGATTTGAATCAAATGCATTTTAGTGCTAAATAATTTTATAAAATTAAAATGTTAAAGTTGAAAATGAATTTTACAAATTTTTTATTTAAACCAAATACATTCACTTAAATTTCTAAATAAGTTTCACTTGTGAAATTTATTTAAACAAAACACATTCTGATAGACTACTATACTACAAAATTAATGTGAAGGTTTGGTTATTTTTAAAAAAAAAATTCTCTATAATTTTAGGAGGTAATTTCTAATCTAGTGATTAAATATAAGTGCCGATTGCATTGTATAATAATGTTGATTGTACATGTCAACGAGATAGTAGTCAAACAATGATTTTTCTTCAAGGGCATTTTGAGGTATAGGTTTTAATTCATGTTGTGGTCAATTTAAAGGGAAGAATTATCTTCTATTATACAATTCATTGATGCTTAGGTGATATGATCTCTCTATTAACCAAAATAATAATAATAATAATAATATTCATTATACATTATATGGTTTCTAAATGGCTGAAATTTGCATACTAACTTTAACATGTGTATATACCAAATATCAGCTTTTAGGAAAAAAAAAAGAAAAGATAACATCTTTTTAAGAGGTCAAATACGCAAAATTTAGAAAAAATCAGTTAAAGCATAGAGGAATATCATCTTTGAATTCCACATATTAATTTAACAATTCCATCCTGCTAATTTATACATACTAAAACCAATATACAAAGATAATCCATGAATTTTTTATTGATCATATCTTATCTCTGTATACCTAAATATTTAGTAAAAAAAACATTAAAATAATAATAATTTTTCGCTAAGAATATTATAAAATTTTCCCCTCATACATATCCCGTCAATTAATTTTCCCCTGTTACCCAGTTGTGATTAAAACATTGATTTTTGTTTAAAGCTAATTAAGTAGCATAGATTGGCATATTCATTGGCTTTTTCTATAATCCTTTTATTCTACTAAATTTCCATCTACAGCAAAGCAGTTAAGGACAGATTATGATGGATTTAGGTCACTTTCACTTTATCTCATCACTACTACTTTTTATCTTTTTTCTTCTTTTATTGTTTCTTATAAAAGAAACCTTTATTGGCACGTGTGATTAAAATTACAAATTGAAAAAAAAAATAAAAATAAAGATAACATAGATTAGATAGAGGCCATAGAACTTGGGCAGAGCCTCTCACATGGTGTATTCATGTAGCCTTCAACAAGATATTCTGGCCCTCATCAGCCATTCCTAGAAGAAAATTACAAACAAAAATTAATTAATAAAATAAATACACCGTCCATTAATTACTTAAGAAAATAATTAAAAATATCATTATTTTTCTAGCCCATGTAAAATTATAAATGTATAAAATGCATGTGGGCCAAAAAGTTTCTTACACATACATGTACATTATAGAATAGACTAAGACCTCTTGACAACCATATGTAAAAATCATGGATGACATTATATTGTTGCTTCTCTTTAAATAAAAGGACAAAAAAAAAAAAACATATGGTGTAAGTAGTTAGTTATTATTATAATAACAGCATTTCAATAACTAATGAAATATATATAAAACATACAATTTTTTTTTGTCTATTTTAAACTCTAGGCAGTCAGATTTGTAGTATCATTTTTATCAGTTAAATGTGTATAAAAGGCTTTAAATATGTGTTATAAATTTGATTATAGATTTTAATATATTTAAAAAAAATTCAGTAATTTAAACTAGTAATATATTAATAGAAATGTAGATATAAATTCGCTAAAAAATATAGAGGATGAAATAATATCCAAATTAATAATATAATAAATCGGTTCAAAGTCAATAAATTTAATAATACCATAGTGATCTATGACTCCAGTTCTGCTATATACTGACGACCATAATATAATTTGTTATATCTATTAGATCGAATATGTTTTGCCTGTTTGAATTATCCACACACAAATAAAAAGTCGCAACAAGACGACGGAAAACAAAATTTTATAATAAGACGATGAAAAATTAAATGCTGCAAAAATGATAATATCACAAAAAACAAAATAAAATCCAGATTTATGTGGAATAACCACTTATTTAAGAAATAAATTGATAAAAAGAAGTGTTGAGGGGGTGATTTGAGACAAAAAATGACCAAAAATTACCCCTCTTTTCTTAAGAAAAATGAGTGACTAGAAAAAAAAAATTTAATATATTTGAAGACTATATAATAGGGAAGTCTTGTTTAATTTCACAAATTAATAATCATAGAATTTAAATCTTATACTTTATAATATTCTTAAAATAAAGTGACTACTAAATTACTAGCTCGCTGGTGGAAAAAAAGAAATGTTGATGGGAGTGTCTTGAGTTTGGCTAACTAGAATCCAGAAGAGAGGCAGCAAAGAAAGACCCTGTTCGTATATAGAGATATATAGATTGCTAGATGGATGTGGCCGATTATCTTTTGGTAATGGGAATGGAGATAGATAGAGATGGAAATGGAGATGGATATTGTGAGGACCAACTCATAGTTTCTGTTGGATTGTCCTACATGACAGCGTTGTGGACCTTTTGGTGCCCCATGAAATGTGGACGAGATATTAGCTACTGCTTCCTTTTTTTCAGACCACATGCCCTTGCCACTTCATGCATGGCTAGCTACTTGAAGAAGACACTTCACCAATATCTGATTTATCTACACTACTGCACCTCCTTCTTGCTACAGCTTATTAACCCTCTGCTCGAAAAGATTGATAGATAGATTTTGCCCCCAATGTTCGGATAGCTACCATATACAGTAGTCTTAGATAATTCTGTGTCATTTTATGCGTAATACGTCTAATTTTTTTAATTTCTGTTATGCAATCATTGAAGTTCATTTCTAACCCGTGAAAAATGATCAGTATTAGGAGTTGTTTCAATATTCAAATTGGACAGGACTATATAGATAAAAAAAAAAAAAATTAATAACTAATTTAACGCAACTGCATTCATCATAAATTCATATATATAATTTGAAATGTTTCTTAATAAAAAATAATCTCTCACCAGCTAATTCTAACGGCTGTTGACGGTAATTTCTAATTTTTAACAATATGTATAGATAAATCTCTTCTTACATTTATATTCTATAAAGTTAGCTTTATGATTATGAGTAATTTTCTTATCAGTATAAAGTGTTAATTGGTTTGATTTCAAAACTCCCTTTTCACTTAATTGCTTCATTTGGCACATTGAACTATCAACCTTATGACTATAGGTCTCCCCTTGCAAATCTATATATCCATGTATCGAAGCTATATACCGTGTAGATACCAATATAATATAAGCTGGTGGGTCAACTCCGTCTCCATGGAAAAAATTGGCTGAAGTGTACCCTCAGCCTGACCCAGATCAGACTCCGAATTTTTTAGTGTTAAACCCAACTTTTTCTGATAATATTCTTTTGGGCTGACCATGTTCAAGACTCACATCCATTTCCAATCACATAATTACATTCCAACTTTAAGAAGATTAATATATTATCAACAAAAAGCCCATAGTGAGATTAGCATATGTTTAACCTCTTGATTGAGAAGTCAAAAATCTGAAAATTTCCTAAGTAAACATATAGATGCAATCCCTCTTCTCATCATCCTCATAATAACTATTTATGAGCACAAACTCAAATTTGCTAGACTACAATGGATGAATGATCACATTCGCGAACGCGCTCACACATACACAAGTATAATTACCATAAAACTAAGGCTAATTGTAAAAATTATGTTGTAAACATAAAAAGAAATTGTGGGGATAGTTGCAAATACAGTCCAAACTCCAAAGAAAGGTGCACATATAATGGTACTAAAAAGAAAAGAAAGAAATAGACAGTTGGAATCTTTCCATTACCATTACTACTGAAAAAATTTAGAAACAGGCAGTTGGGTCACATCAATTTGCCTCATACACTATTTAGATGCCAATTCACAGACTTTTGTTGCATTTTCATGAAAAATTCCAAAACTTATTTTATTTTAATTAATTAATTATTTATTTTTTGAAAAGGCCCATTTTAATGATAAAATAATATTATGTATATATATAAATCCCCATCAATAATCTATTCTAAGATCTCCAATAGAGGTAGGGTAAGCCCCACTTTTGAATGATGTAATCACGTGAACAGCATGCCCTCAAACGTTGCTATATTGTTAATCCCATTCAATTAGTCCTTCTCAATAACACGTGAATGTGGGAATTTTTCTTTTGTTTTTTTTTTTCATGGCTACTCCAAGTTGCTACGATGATGTAATTCACTCATTCATATATGTAATTCATTCATTCATATATATATATATATATATATATATATATTCCCATTTCTGGCTCCTATGTATCAATTTGTGAGGATGCATATTATAGATATATATATGTTTCACTCCTTAATTCCTTAGCTTTTTGATGGAAGAGCTACTAGGTGGTCCATTTGCAATTGAGAGAAAAAAAAAGTGTGAAGAGAGGTACCCACAAAAAAAAAAAAACAATCTTATATTCATGTTTGATGGATCCATGGTAACATTCAATAGTTTTTGTTTGGTTGATTCTAAATATGTTCTCTTTAGATTAATCTTAATTACTTGGTCATGAAAGATATCATTAACTCATTATTAATTAGTGAGTTTTTCTTTTTCTTTTACTTCTATAAAAAATTTTATTTTGATTAATAACGGTTGAGATTAGCTTATAGAGAGTTATTTTCACTTTAATGATGTTTTAAATCCGAACTATAATATACACAGTTGCATTAAATAACTATTAACAGACTTTTACCACTTTTGTGATTTTGTCTGAATTAATTAAAATTCAAAAATTTAACAAAAATATATGAAAGTTTTAAATTTTTAAAAAATAATTTTAAACTGGTTAAAATAATAACTCAATGATGGGTGTGTTGTTCCCCTAAGTTTTAATCCGAAAATTAAGCTCCATTTATTAAAAACAAAAAAAAAATTATGAAGTAATTAAGTATATATATAGGCAAAATGACAAAAAGAAGAATCTATTCTTTTAAGGGGAAGTAATGTCCACAAGCTATATATACACACATCATTAATCACATTTTTGGTACGATAAAATTTACTTAGATGAAAGCAATGCAAGTTCTGTCATCGATGCTGATTGCTCAGAGAATAGATAAAAACACGCATTTCTCTTTCCTCAAGAATCTTTACTACAAAACATATATATATTGCATGGAAAATTTTTGTAGCTTTGATACGTTATTTTTATGGTGATTTTTACATTTCATGGATTTAAAATTTTATCAGTATTGTCTCGCAAGAGAAAAAAGATTCCAATATTTTCATTGAAAATCGTATTAATACACTTTTAAATTAGTTTGACAACGTAACTAAATTATAAATATCTAAAATTTTTACCAACATTCATTGAATCAGTCTCGCTTAAGTTAAATCTAGAGTTCAAGTTGTAATATATACAATTAAATTAAATTAGTTGTTTATAAACTTTTATCATCTTTGTTCCAGGTTCAAATCATAGTGTATAAAATTACGTTGAAAGATTTTTGTCATCCTTATAATTTTGCATAAATTGAACTAAATTAGTTAAAATTTAATACATTCTAAATACAAATAATTTATAAAAAAAAATCTAAAATCTTACTTATACAAAAATTTATCTCTATCAACAAAACAAGAAAACTTCAAGATTTAATTATATATAAATGTATATGGTTGAAACTATCTGCAAGTTTTCAAAGTCATGCAAGTAATATAGTAGAAATAAAGTGTCATTTTCCACGAATATTGATAATTATCCACCTATTAGTTCTCCCTTAACTTGTTTAAAGCTACAATTAAATTGAAATCAAAACTTAGCAAAATTAAACTAATAATCAAACTAAATAATCAAACTCTAATTCAAATTAACAATCAATAATCAAGGAGTTGCTAGAAATTGAGTCACCACACAATTACTAAGTGATTACTAATCAAGTTACTCAATTAATATTGCATATCCTGATTTCCGATTGCACTAATTAATTTTTCTCATGTAATTATTAGCTAAGTTTGTTTACATCAACCGAAGAATCTATGGTTTGATTCTCACCATAACCAAAGGCGCATCAATTTCGTATAAACTAACTATGGAGCACACCCAAGGGAAATTAAATCGATTTAAGCTATTTCTAATTTTTAAATCAACCAACATGTGTTCATGGGTTCATTAGAACTATCATTTTTCAATGTATAATTCTAACTCAAATCAAGTTATAGTTGGCATTCACAACGAACACAATATGAAATAAACATTAACAAGTAATAGATTAATGAACTTGGACATGTGAGTTCATCAATTCCTAACAGCTGGCAAAATAACTTAAAATAATATCATCTAAATCCATTAGTTTAGAAGAAAAACACATCATTAAATTACAAAGGTTTGAAAAGAATAAGAAAAAATTATATATCAATGGTGGCTCTTCAACTCCCCTTTTCTCCTTTTTGCTTTTCTCTTACTCTTGTGGGTGATTTTCTTGATCTTCAATGGTGTCTAGAATCTCCCCAAATTAGGTTTTTGGTCCCCTTTTATAGGTTCTTAGAATAGTCCTTAAATCCTCCTCAAAATTTGTGTGTTCTAGCTCAATGCATCAGGCAAAAACAGTTGGAATTAGGGACCCTGTGACTGTAGCAGAAAATTCAGCAACACAAGTCCTGCGATCACAGCTTCCCTACGATGGCAACAAAAACTTTGCATTCACCCTGCTTGCGATTACAACAGCAATTCTGGAACTAGTCAACATGCGCTCGCAATTTCTCATACGACCGCAACTATTAGTTATCTCCCAAAATTTGCTTTAATTCTCTTCCTTTCCTACTCTAATTCTCCATTTCCTATGAAATAAGATAAAAAACATAAAAGTCCAATGCTCACTCACAATTAACCTAATTAAACCATTAATTACATTAAAAATACACTAAAGAAATATTATAAAAACACCATAATCTGACACACGATGAATACATATGAAAATATGGGTCTTTAAAATCATAACTAGCCTTGTTTTTAAGAATAATTCCTAATAATTTGCTTTAGGGGCTATTAAACAAGCATATACTGGGATAAAAATAAAGTACATTATACTATAAATATGTAAAAAGATTAAGATGTCTTCCACATGTGAATAAAACTGAAACTATTGTATATGTGGTCAGAACGATCCAATATTGTGTCTTTTTCAGCCTTTTGTACAGAATGAGACAAACCACATTCGACATTTGAGTATCTTATCCATAAAAATCTTACACACAGCCAATCAAACCACTCCAACTAAGCTTGAAAATGAAATTCAATTTAGAAATATGCAATCTTTCAACTTTTACACCACGACAACTAATTAATAATATTTTTGGACTATTTTCAATTCTCGTGATCAAACTGAAAATAACTTGAGCATATGTAGCACAATGTCAATATCTCTTTCCACATATATGTGCTTCATTTAAATGAAGATTATAAAACATAATCGTCATATTTAATATGAACATGATTACCACTACCATCTATTAGAATTAATTTGTATGAGTTGTTTCCGTTGGGTTTGAATTGCTTATAATTAACAGCTAACACTTTAAAATTTTATATATCTAAAATTAAATTTTAGGTCCAACCCAATTCGATGATGAGGATGACAATGGTGGAAGTGATAGAGACATTACCTAAACATTATTGCTATGGGGCATTTTCTCAATCCTAATTACAAAAACAAAGAGAAAAGAAAGAGAGAAAGCACAAATTAAGTCCATAGGGAATCACAAAATTCTTCATCTTTTAGGTGTACTTTATCTGATTGTTTTGATTGAAGACAAAGGTTATTTGTACAACTCATTTACTTTGTTCTTTCCAATAATAAAGAATGATTTCACCTTTTTCTTTTTTTTTTTTTTTATTATTCCAATTCTTTTCAAAATTTTGTCTTCCTTTTTTGACACCAGAAATTTTTTTCAAAAATACCTATTTTGCTTTTCCTCCTTTTATCTCAGTCAAAATTTCAATTTTCAATTTTTTTCTTGAAATATAGTTTTTCTCAATTAATTAATTGGGAGGTCATATAATTTTGAAATTAATAAATTGTATAATAGAGACAATCAATTCTTTTTAAATGAAATGAAAATAAACTTTATAAATTAATTATAATAAAATTCGACCATTTAACTATTCAAAATGGTTGAAATAAAGCTCTAAATCGTCATCATCATCAATTATCTATAGTTGGGCTAGCTGGATTAATGCTACGTATATACACATTGCCTTGTTGATGGTATCTAAATATATGAACTTTTCTTTTCTTGAAGAAATACAAATAATCAAATTTTAAAGAATTGCACATGTAATGTTTAAGAAAAGACATGCTTTTTAGCAACAGACCTCTGGTTAACAAACAAGTACACAACATCATCAATACGGTTTGGTTCTAATTTTGTAATGGCCTGTGAAAAAGCTGCTCCCACTTTGGTACATATGTTATTCAACTAAAAAGACAGCAAAACCAATATTTTATACAAATTATGTTCCTAACTTTTTTTTGACATGATATTATATGTATGGTTTTGTTTTGTAATTAATTAAATTAGTTGATCCAAGAAAATTATAAGAATTATATTTACCCCTTATTTTATTTGGTTCAATTCCATTAAAAAATTAATGAATTTTAAATAAAATTCATTTGCAAATGAATTTTAAATTTATTTCAACCAAACACATTTCATTAATAAGAATAAATTTAGTGTTAAGCAATTCTATAAATTAAGAAATTAGAATTGAAAATGAATTTTACAAAGTTTGCATTTAAATCAAATACAATTACTTGAATTTAAAATTAAATTTCATAAAATTTTGTGAAATTCATTTGAACCAAACACATTTTAGTGCGCATAAAACTTTCACAAAAATATATAAATATTTGAATTTCGGATGAAAATTTTATAGAACGAAAAAAAAAACACTCAATTATTAGCCTTGTTATATGAATACTAAAAAATAATGAATCGTGAAATTCCTGAGTGTATATATATCAATAATGGATATGAATCTGATATACATATATATATATATGCTCAGATTTTATTAAACTCACTCCATGCTTCCAGTAAATAAGGCACGGTATGGGAGTACCAATGGATTGGTGCGGCCATACCATGAGAACTACATACAGCCTAGCGAACAGAGATCATTGAGGTATCTATCTATATATATGCACACATCAAAATTAACTATAGTTTCTGTTCATATTCCTGAAACAGGATATCATGTCAGAAACATGAAAACTTAGAGACAAACACGAGCAATTAGCTGATATATGTAAGAAAGTTTAACTACTGAAGACTAATAAACCAGCTAATTATTAAAGGAGATGAATTTAAGGCAACGATCCGATCCATTTTCAGTGACTAGTGCATGCTCTAGCAATGATCAATAGTGTTGGGAAAAGCTTGCTACTTCCAAGATTGGTATTAGGGAAGAAATGATTCTTGAACAGAAATGGCGAAAGAGGAGAGCAAGGTTCTAAAAGCTTGGAGGATCAGTTCATCAACAAGCCTTTTTCTGCTCGTTTGCCTTGTAGAAATAGATTCAGTCGTTGACGAAGCATGAACAATCAGAAACAGGAAGAAAGGTCGAGGTGGGAACTGATTAATGCAGGAATAGACACAAACTGCAACTACAGTTGAATGGTCAATAGCTGAACCTGTCAGGAATCCAGGGGAGCTGTTCAAGTTACAAGAAGATCGCTTGATCGCATAGTCATTGTCGAATCAGATATATCTTGAACCAGCCTTACCTAAAATGTGTCAAGTAAGAGTGATTAAGATTGTAGCGCACCTAAAATGTGTCAAGTAAGAGTGATTAAGATTGTAGCCCACCAACATCAGTTTGATGCTGACTCATGGGGCTGCTAGTGCTGATGTTAAGATTTATTCCTGAGGCTGAAGCCACAAGCGTTTATGTTAATGTTTTGGCGAGTTTGATGATTTGGCCTGTGATTGTGTCGTATCAGGTGGATGTTGAATCAAAATAGAGTAAAGACTCTAATTGATCAAGAAGAAGAAAAACTTTCTTTAGAATAATCTCACAAAATTACAAAAGAGAAGAACTCTTAAGAAAACTTTCAAATGCTTATAATTAAGCTTTGATTATTGGAT
>CATIWM010558192.1:0-10406 GCA_949671775.1 Mallotus repandus
TTTTAACTATTATTCATGATTCATATAGCATTATAAATTTTTGTAAAATATTTATAAATGGATTTTATAATAATTTAATAGTTTATGTATATAAAAGAAATTATTTTATTTTTATTTAAATATGTTTGATTTTTAAATATAAAATTTCAAATTTTAAATACAAACTAATACTATCTTCATCAATTTTAAAAAATTTTAAAATTAAATTAATACTATTTTTGTTAATACATAAAAATATATGTCATTTTTCGTCCAAAAAAGTTTTCCATCTATTCATACTTTTTATATATACTAGTTTTTTTCTCACGTGCAATGCACGTTGTTAAAATATTTATTAAATATATAATTATTTTAATTTTTAATTATAAAATATAAATTATTATAATATGAATAGAGTAAATTGTCAATACTAAATAATATGTAATATTAATAATAATTCATATAAGACATATATTACATTAAGAGTCATTATAAAAAAAAATGTTAATATAAAAATAATTATTTAAAAATATTTACATGTTTATAATAGGAATTCTTACATAAAAAAAGTAAACATATGATATAATGATAGAATATTATAAAAATAATATTATATTCGCAAGAGTAATATTATTTATCTATAATATAATTAAAATAAATTTATATATTTGTAATAAAATGAATTAAAAATTTAAATTAAAATATTTAGCTTATATGATTTTTAAATAATTAATCATATAATATTTTTTGACATTATCTAAAGGATAAGAATTTTTAAATTTTATTGCTTAAAAATAATTATATTTTCTTAGTCACTTACATATAAAATATATATATCTATACTATATATAAATCTTATGAAATAAATTATTCTTATTTATCAATTAATAAAATTTTTAATTTTTATAGTTGTATAATTTTCTAATTACTTTTATATGTATTAAAAATTGTGTACAATTATAAAAATTAAATTAATAATAAAATTATTAATTTTAACTATTATTCATGATTTATATATATACAAAATGTAGTGCACTATAAACACAAATTTTTATAAAATATTTATAAATAAATCTTATAATAATTTAATAGTTTATGTATATAAAAGAAATTATTTTGTTTTTATTTAAAACTATTTGACTTTTAAATATAAAATTTTAAATTTTAAATTTTAAATACAAACTAATACTATCCTTCATCAATTTTAAAATTTTTCAAAACTAAACTAATACTATTTTGTTAATATATAAAAGTATATGTCCTTTTTTATCCAACAGAAATTTTTCTCTATTCATACTTTTATATATATTATAATTATGATAATTCTTATCAGAATATGTTTGAATACACGTATAATGTTGTTTATAATTTCAATACATAATCAGGGTTGGTGTGAGTGGTTCGGCGCTTCCATCCCTTAAATGAGGTCAGAGATTCAAACCCCGCTCATGTATGGAAATGCCTTGATTGAGAGCACTTTACTCCTTCGTGAGCCTCCTCGGTGGGAGCGAGAATTAGTCTGAACGTGGTACGGACTTAAAAGTATCTCCCATAGTTGGGACCTGTTTAGAACATCTCGTGGATATACAAAAAGTATATATATAATCATATATAAGCACAAAAATATTTAGAAAAATTAATAATTTAATAATTAAATTATTAATAAAAAAATTATATGATCTAAATATTAATGGACTGCATAATAGAAGTAGTCATTCTCTTTTAAAATGACAACATAAGGATTCAAAACCTCGACTTCAAGATATCCTTAAAAATGAGTTACCACTTGACTATTCTCTCATCAATAATAATTTAATAATTAATTTTTGATTCATTGAAAACTAAACAAATCAAAATTGAGATTACACCGTGAGAACTAACACTCTTCTTACAAAACATTCATAATAAAAGTGATAAATTCCATCAGATATTGATGGATGATGGACTCGAGTTGGAAATCTCCCTATTGTTCATAACCAAGCTTAGGCAATAATTTACTGTTTATTATTGAAATAATATACAAAACAAATGCTTATTGAAATAATAATTCATTATCATAAATTAATAAATTAATATTTATTAAATTAATTAATAAGAAGTTTAAAATCTTCTAAGCACGAATTTTATATATATAGATAAATTTCGAAATAACTAGAGTTATTGAATACACGAGACACCCACATCATCGGATAAATAAATAAAAAATAAAAAAATGATTAGGGTGGGAGAGGCAGGTGAGTAAGGTGCATCAAAAACCAATCTAATCTAAGAACCAAAAGGGAGGAAAAAAAATATATATATTATTTTTTGGTGGCTTGGCTGGGCTATGTTAAGTTTTTTGATTAGTCCGCTCCACCAAATTGATGACCATCCACTCCAGTGCAGAATTACCAGTACTACCATTCCGTCCGCGGGGGGGCAAAATGGAGAAATCGTAAACAACCCTTAAAATGCAAAAGAGAGAGAGTGGGAAAAGAGGAAAAAGTGGAAACTCAGAACCAAACAAAACCACATATTTTTACAGCCTTCTCCTTCGCCTTCTCCTTCTTCCTCTCTTCTTCTTACAAACAAAAACAAAAACAAAAACAAAAATAATAATAATTAAAATTAAAACTGAAACACTCTCTGTTGCTCTCTGCATCTGTGCCTCTGTGATCCAATTGTTTTTTCTGTTGATTTTTCGAATTTTTTTGGTATAATATACATACATATATATATATATATATATATATATAAATTTGACGATGTCGTGTTCGTCGTCTTCCGGTTCGGAGTCAGAAGATGATGAAGGAATCGACTCTTACCGGAAAGGTGGATATCACGCTGTTAGAGTCGGCGATCAATTCGCCGGTGGCCGTTATATTGCTCAAAGAAAACTCGGTTGGGGACAGTTCTCTACCGTTTGGCTCGCTTACGATACTCAATCTTCTGTACGTCATCGTTTTTTATTTTTCATTTTTAAAAAAATCTTTGATCTGTTCGCTTTTTCTTCATTTTTTTTATTATAATAGATAATATTATTGGATCATCGATCGATCGATCAATTTTTTGTTTTCATATATGATTGCCGTTTCAACGTAGAGAAATGCGTAATACTGTGTCGTTTTATTCACTTTCTATTTGCAGATCATCGTAGCTTAATTATTGATTATTAATTTAATTTTATTATTTGATGAGATCAATGGCAGAGTTTGTTATAATTAATTAATTACTTCTGGTTTTGATTTGTGCAGAAAAAATGAAGCATATTTAAGTTACACGTGTCGTGCACGGTACCGTAGTGTTTTATTAATTGATTGATTCAATTAATATAGCTACTTTACTTTAGATTTCGATCTTAACAATAAAATAAATAATTTTTGGAATTTTACTCAATTTGGATTTTTTTTAAGTAAGCTAATAAATCTACTCTTTATGACTTAATGGTGTGATGATGATTGATAAAATTCAATCATGTTAATTGGACTAATGTAGTAAAATTTTACAGTGCATACAAAGATGATTGATTTTACTAGCTTTTTGTGTTCTTTTCTTGGGAATAAATTGTTTGCAAGAATTCAATCACTATAAGAACATGACAATATCTGATTAGTTTTCCAGTGCGGTTGAATTCTTTGCTCAAAGAATTGGTTTTTATCTTTATTCTGCTTTATGCCCTTCAAGCTTCTATTAGAATGTTTTTGGGGCTTTTCTCTTGGTATCTTGCATTCTTAATTTTTATTTTTGTTCCTTATTTTGTTGTTTTCGTGTTATCAGAATTTTGTTGCCCTTAAGATCCAGAAAAGTGCAATGCAATTTGCTCAAGCTGCCCTTCATGAGATTGAAATCCTTTCGGCTGTAGCTAATGGGGATCCCTCTAATTCTAAGTGTGTTGTGCGATTGATTGACCATTTTAAGCATGCTGGACCAAATGGGCAACATCACTGCATGGTCCTTGAATTTCTTGGCGATAGCTTACTCAGGTTAATCAGGCATAGTCATTACAAGGGTCTTCAATTGAATAAAGTTAGAGAGATATGCAAATGTGTTTTGATAGGCCTGGATTACTTGCATAGGGAACTTGGTTTGATTCACACTGACCTAAAACCTGAAAATATTCTTCTATTTTCCACCATTGATCCGGCCAAGGATCCAATTAGGTCTGGGTTCACACCAATTCTTGAGAGGCCTGAAGGTAACCTGAATGGCGGAGCTACTATGAATCTCATTGAGAGGAAGTTGAAAAAGAGAGCAAAGAGAGCAGTTGCTAAAATATCAGAAAGAAGAGCTTCAATGGGACGACAAGTGGTAAAGCAGCAGAAGTGTTTAGATGGAATTGATGTCAGGTGCAAGGTTGTTGATTTTGGTAATGCATGTTGGGCTGATAAGCAGTTTGCAGGAGAAATTCAAACAAGGCAGTACAGAGCTCCTGAAGTCATTATGCGTTCTGGTTACTCCTTCTCTGTTGATATGTGGTCATTTGCTTGTACTGCTTTTGAGCTTGCCACTGGTGACATGATGTTTACTCCTAAGGGTGGACAAGGATTTAGTGAAGATGAGGTAGGACCCGTGCTATTGCCTTGTCAGAGGTCATCTTATTTATCTATAATAGTGCAGCTCATATGTCATACATGTTAGGAATAGAAAATAGCAATCATAGTAATACTTCGGCGGATGATTATGAGAGGGAGCGAGGCAAAGGAATGAACACAAAACTGTTGTCTTATAGACACTAAATGGGAAAATATTGTCTACTTTATTTGTGCATTTCTTTACTCATTTTATCTATATTTGCAGCAAATTCAGTTGACAAATCCTACTCATCCGATGATTTGTTATAGCTTCTTGATGGAAAACACTACAGAATGAGATTTGCTTGATGGCAAGATAATTAAATCAGATTTAACCTTGCTATTTTGTGTAGGACCTATAAAAGGAATGAGGATACTTCTGAAATGGAATTTTGGCTTGTCTAGGGAGATCATTTTGTAGATGAACCATATATCATTAGTCTGATTTTGTAGTTTCTGCTATGGACTGATGATGACATTCTCTTATAATTATGTTTGGATGGTCTTAGAGAAATATTAAAATATACAGTGCGCTATTGATTAGTCTTGATTGGTATGACTGGTAAATTTGTTGTTACTGACCATGCCAGTTGTTTGTTGCCTAACCAAGCTTATGTGGTAATACTATTTCATTGAGATTGTTTCAGATGGTAATTGATATCTTTTGGTTTCAGGATCACCTTGCTCTAATGATGGAACTCCTTGGCAAGATGCCTAAAAAGGTATTCTTGTAACAATATTCTAGGGACTTTGATGATCATTGATTTACTTGTAATTCATCTCTCCTGATTTTTGCATGGGCAGATAGCCATTGGTGGAGCTAATTCCAAGGATTTCTTTGATAGACATGGGGATCTGAAACGGATTAGAAGACTGAAGTTTTGGTCACTTGATCGTTTATTGGTTGATAAATACAAATTTTCTGAGAATGATGCTAAGGAGTTTGCAGAATTCCTCTGTCCTCTTCTTGATTTTACACCAGAGAAGCGGCCCACTGCTCAGCAGTGCCTGCAACATCCATGGCTCAACCTCAGAAGTTCTGCTCAGACAGGGATGGAAAATGAAGCTGATGTGGAAAAGTTGCAAGTTGGGGTGGGCAACCTTCAACTTGCGGTGGGCATGTGAAGATGGTATCTGAGGTGTTTCTGCACTATTTTCAAGTCCCTCCCTCTGCCTATATGGATATCGATTGTGATTTTATTTTTTTCGGTTTGTTACAATTAATAAGATTCTTTTATTAATGATTAACTAAAATGTAAATTAGTAATTGATTATTGTGAGAAAATGACATGAGGGAGAGAAATTAACTGTGTTAATAGGCTCTGGTGGCTGATGCCCTAACCAGAACTACACACATGCTTTCCACATGTAATTGATTTTGACATTCATATTAGAGAAGAATGTGTTATACCATAAAGGGAATTGCCCCTTGAGAATTTCATAAATTGAATACCTTAAACTTGTTCTTCTAGGTTGCTTTTTACTGGTTTTTTCCTGTTTTAAGATGGAGTTGTAGCTAGTGTGATTATATTCAAATGTTTGAATTGAATTTTTATTTGACTCCTAGACTGCAGTTGACAAGATGAAGCTGCTCATTGTTTTGTTTGTTGAACTTTTTTTTGAGCTGCTCATTTCCTTGCTTTATCTTCTTTGCACTTATTATAGGATGTGTAGCCGCAATGGAATAGTTTAATCTGAGGAACCATTGTATTTTCTGTTGTCATTGTCTCTTTTATTGCTTGATAAATTAGGAATTGTAATAAACTAATCATTGACAAATATTATGTGGTAATTAATTCTCCTTTTCTTTTATCAGAAATAGTATGCCAAAATGTGATTGCCATGGTTGGCACTGAAGCTTTGCCAGTTCCAAATATTTTCCAGTTTAGATGACATCTGCTTCTATCATTCCTTCCTAATTATACTATGAGCCATAACTTGCTGCATGGATGATTGGATTCTTCAAATCTATCTGATTGATGTTCATGCAATCAAAAAAATGCTTACAGGTGACATTCTTTATATTCTATGTTAATCTATAGTTGAGATGTAATGACCTATTTGAATTTATGCTTCTTGATATATATGTCAAAAGAAAAATTCTTTTGACAGCAAGAGTTTTTCTTTTTTTTTCCTTTCTGTTTAGAGCATATATAAATGGATATGTATTTCATTAGTAGGTATAAAATCCCATTCTGAATATTAAAAAAAAATCAATTAAGAGAGTGTTTGGAAGCAAACATTTGATTTGAAATCTTAGATTACAAATATAAGGACTTCAAATAATATGTATTTACATGTTATTTTAAATCATTATTAAATGAGCTATTAAATTCATTATGAATTTGCTTCATAGATACAAATCCATGTAATTTCCAAATAAGAGATTTAATTAAAATTCAAATTCATACTCAAATTCCTTACATCAAAATATAACATAAAGTTAGTTAAATTTGAAAATTGATTTTTTCAGTTTTTTTCAACCTTTCCAATGTATAAACAAAATGCAACAAAGATGAATGCATTTTCTGGGCATTTATTTTTTCGGAAACATTGATGTTCTGGTGCATTCGTGTACAAAGGCACTACAATAACAGAAGTAAAGGGACAAAAGTGAATGCCATCAGTTCTTAGAACAAGCAGAAGAATAGTAGAACAGTAATTTGTTAACAATGTGCTTGAAAGATGTACAACTACTAATTAACGTCCTAAAGGCCACCGGTTGCATATTGCAAATAGACATATTTAATGGAGATAATCTTACCTTATATTGAACATACTCAGAATGTTGAGCCATTAAAACCAAAAAATGAGCGCTGCATTTAAAAGAAAAAAAAATCAATACAAGATGTTGAATTTTGAAAAGATTTTATTTCATAACATATTTAATTAAGCCAAAAACACTTCATTGATAATGAATATTTTCTCTTGGAATTCAGCCAAACAAAGGGTTAGTCTTAGAACAACTAAGCAGCTTGAAACTTGCAAAACATACATACAGCATCCACAAGTAGCAAAGAGAAATGGAAGTGCCAAAACTAATGATCATAGAGCAAGGAAACTCAGTAACATACCTGGACATCATAAAATTTAATGTAAAAACGAGAGCTATCAATTGAGAGCTTTGTTTGAAGAATATCTGCAATAGTACAACTCAATTTTCCATTAACACTTGGCCCCAGACCCCCAATGGAGATCAATTCCCCGTATGCAGCTGGTTCTTCAGTGCCCGCAAATGCAATAGGCACTCCTCCATTCAGCAAAATCATCACATACTAAACAACCCACGAAAAAAAAAACATCAGCAACACAAAAGAATAATAATAAGATCAATTTACCAGACAAAAGCATAAAGAATATAAACAATAAAACAATCGCAGCAACTGGGTATTTCATCAAACACCATATAGTCATAAGCCACGGTGAGATTCATAACCATTTCTACAATCAAACTACCAAGCATAAGCATAGAAACATGAAAAGGAGCGAAGGAAACTAACGGATTCAGGCTTGCCAATGATTTTAGCAACTGCTTTGGTGGCATCTTTGAGAATATCAGAGGTGGTCACTGCATCAACTGGTATATTTGTGAAGAGATTCAAGGTTGGCATTATTATTATTATATTTAATTCTCTTCCACTACACTTTGCTTGCTTTGCCTTAGTGCGTAGTAAATAGGCTCTTAGTCTTAGTTCCCTACTCTGCTCTGAACAAGTGGTTTCAGTTGCAGAGTTTGTAGATAACGGCTTTCAGCTTTTACAAGTAAAGGTAAGAATTTGGCAAAAGGTGAAAAAAAAAAAAAAGAAAATAAATTAATTCTTAAACATTATTTATTTTAAAGCATATTTTACTTTTTTATTAAAAATAATCTTCAAGTACAAAAATTATTGACAAATTTATCTAAAAGTGTAAAAATTAGCACTAAAAAATTATTCATCTAAGTTATTCTAAACTATGTAGTTTAAATCTTAAAAAATAATTTTTGAGCGTAAAATTTTTTATTTTTATAAAAATTATTATGAAATGGTATGCTTTACATCTTAAAATATTTAATCAGGCTGATCTTTTCTTGTTATGGACAAGATCTCTTGCATCCTTCCCTATGAAATCATCCCTATTAGAATCAAAATTTTAACACTCTAAAATTATTTTTTAAGAATAAAAATATATATTTTAGAATAGCTCGAATCAATACTTTTTTTATTGATGACTTTACACTCTAAAATAAAATTGACTAATAATTTTTATGTTTTAAAATTATTTTTGAGAAAACAAGTAATATATGTTTTAAAATAAATAATTTTAAGAACAAATTAATTATGAAAAATTAAATTTTTATAGATAATTTTACATTCTAAAATAAAATTTTCAAATAAAATGTTGATTAATAATAAATAAATAAAAATTTTAAACTTTAAAATATTAGGGTTTAATTCTATCAAAATAAAAGATGAAGGGCTTTTTTTTAACCTTTATAGTCCAAAAAGTTAAAATTTAACATTTCTTAAGTAGATGTTAAAAAAGGAGCTATTTTAACTATTTTTAAAAATTTATGGACTTTAATGAGTCAACACTAATTTTAAGATACTATAAATGTTTTTTTTATAAAAAATTCAAGGTTTATTTGTACCGTTTTTCTAAGAATTTTCTTCCTATATATTATACCATTATTTTTATATATAAATAAATTGTATTATTTTTTATATATGAATAAATTTATTGTAATTCATTACATAAATAGAATTTTAAATAAAAAAGTTATTAAAGTTTTCTCTTATAATATTTGGAAACTCCAACTGATACTGTTTGAATGTGGCAACTATTTTCCATATCGCTATTATATTTGTAAATTTAAATAATTAAAAAACACATTTTTAATTTGAAAATATATATTTTTTTGAATTTTTTAAATATGAAAAAAATAAATTAAAAAAATTTCATATTTTTCTTAATCAAATAAAATAATTTATAAGTATACTATATATATATATAATATTTAATATTTTCACTTTTTTATATTTTAGAAATAACTATTTTATCATGTTATTTTTTATATTTTTTCATATTTATATTTTCATTTTTATTATCTAAATCACGTTAGTGGTATGTTATTTATGTTAGACTAAAATTTAGTAAATTTATCAATTTGTATTCATAAACCATAAAAAAAAAAAAATTGAAACATAAACTTGTTATCATTTGCGCTACATAAGCAAACTCCATATTATTTACCTTTTTATGGTAAATAATTATAGAAATTCCGACTTTATGATACTTTTAAAAAAAATTTCATTTTTGTGGTATTTTTTTTGCTGGAAAAAATTCATTTTATTGGTTAAAAAGGTAAAATTGCGTGTGGACAAATTTGAGCTACCTCATTTTGCCAATGTTACAAGCGAAATGGAAAAAAAAAATATGCATTTTGCTAGTAACACTGGCAAAATGCATCAAATTAAAAAAAAAATAACCGATTTGATATTTTGAATATAATTATGATATAATGATTATGTTAACTTTATAATATTATAATTAGTAAATAATTATTTGGTTATAATTATTTTTTTAAATAGTAGTTAGTCACTAATAATTGTGTAATAATTGATAATAATAATAATAATAATAATAAATAATATTTTATTATTTTATATCTTTGCATATTAATTTATAGATGATTTTTAAAATTTAATTGAAATATATTACAGAAAATGGTTGTTCTGAACAATTAGTAACTCATATAATAAGGTAAACAAATAAAATTGAAAAACTATGAGTAATTTATTCATAGTAGTACTTTAATATTTTGTGAAAATTTGAAAAAAATTTGTGTATTGAAAAAATTGAATTCTAGATATTTAAAATTAAAATTAAGTATTAATT
>CATIWM010558211.1:0-33426 GCA_949671775.1 Mallotus repandus
AAGATATAAGTTACCTGGGGGGGGGGGGGGGGGGGGGGGGGGGGGAGAGGAGATGTTTTAGGGGAATGAAGGAAAAGAGGGGGAGGCAGCAACAAAGACAGGCAAAAAAATGAAAAGAAAAATATAGAGGAAAAAAAGCCTTAGCAACGGAGCAAACAAAGTTTAGAGAATGAGCCAACATTCTGTCAGGAGGAAGCAGAGGAATTGGAGTAAACTGAAGTAAAGTTGCTAATTGGAAGCTTCTGAATCAATGAAAAAAAGGGCATTACTTTCACATTTGTTGCGGCTATTTGGAAGTCATTTCTGAGGGCCAAAGACACAGCACCTAATCAATGCAATTAAACACTAATCCTTTTCTTCTTCTTTTATGTATTCTTTCATTGTTTCACAACATTCTAACGTAGTTATTGAATAAATAAAGTTTTAGATAATTTTGTGTTATTGACTAAATGTCATTTGCGTAAAAAAACTTTCTTTTTTTTTTTTAAAATTATCCGTAGGAACTGCATTCTCTTCAGTGTTAGGCGTCGTCTTAGTAGCATAAAGGCATTGTCAATTCACCTTAGTATGTTATGGCAATGCCTTAGTGATACAACGCCGCCTTTGCATGGCTGGAATACATTTTTTTGGTGAAACAATTAGGCTTTATTGCATGTTTTGGTTTATTTTTTATTATAGTTTTGTTAGAAGGTTATCTGAAATTGTTCTCTATTTAGTTACTGATTGAGATTTAAGATTTAATTCAGTAGTTCAAGTTGATTTCATGTGATTCATTATTGGTTTTGTTTGTCTAATTTGTTTTAAATTTATGTAATAAAAAAATAATTGCATGAAAATTGGTTGATGTAAAAAGATTTGTCTAATTCAACTACCACTTTCCGTTGGAAGTAGTTGGATTTCATTAGTTTAAAATGGGTTGATTTAAAATGTTAATAAAATAGTTTGGATTTTCCTTAAATTAATTAATTTGAATTTCTTTATTAATTTTTTTATTTTTATTCTTTAATTTAGTTTTTTAAGATTTTTGCGTAATGATAAATTGGGTTTGTTTTATTCTATATTTTTTACCATTAATTATATTTCTCCCATGATATTTGCTTCTTCTTGTAGGCTTTAATTTGTTTCTGGGAGGACTAATTTTAATTTTAATTTCAAAATAATTAGCGAAATGGCAACATTATGCTGCTATTTAATTAGTTTAATCAATTTAATTTTGTTCATTTCGTTTTATTTTATTTGTTTATTTATTTATTTATGAAAAGGTTGTATCATTTCTTCTTTCCCGCTTTTTTACATGCATTTTTATTCTATTTTATTTTTTATTATCATTATTTACAAATGAATGGATATGAATGTATGTAATGTAATGAATGTGGATGTAATGACTTAATTGCATGAAAATGGACTAATCGACAAATTTGGACGTAATTCTAAAATTAAAAAATATTTGAAGGAAATTGGATTTTTATATGTAATAAAGAAATAATTAAATAATTAAAAATAATAAAATATGAAATATAAAATATAAGCTGATCACAAGATCGGGTGGATATTCAAAAAGTTTGTACCTAGTTTCTAGACTTAGTTTTTGAGGATGGCCAAAAGATCATTTTATAAGATCAAGTTGTTGTAAAGTGTGTACTAAATTTTATTCATATGACGGCTCTATATTCAATATAAAGCTTATAGTTCATGATTGTATTTTCTAATAGGCATTGAACTTACAAAGTACCGTGGTCACTAAATACTTAGTCGCACTCTAAATATTAATTAATATCTTACATAAAAAATTAAAATATTTTAGAGTAGAGAGTGAAGTTTGACTATCTACATGTAGAGAGCCAAACTAACTCTCTTCTTTAAAATAAAAATATAGAAAAATGTATTAGATACTATTTTTTTTGGACTCACTCTTCAAAATAATGAATTTTGCTCAAATAAAGAATTTATTGGAGGTGCTCTAATAGTTACAATATAAAGACTTATCACTAATATAAAGCAATATATATATATATATATATATATAATGTGTTAGAAAAGAATACTTAGTTTAAGTTATTTTTGAGAACTCTAGAAATCAAACGTGGGACCGACCTCCATTCAGACCATTCTCTAAACTTTATCGGCAACATCTAATATGATTTATGAATGCCAGTATAATAATATTCAATATAACATTTTATA
Organism: Mallotus repandus; assembly: GCA_949671775.1. NCBI lineage: Eukaryota > Viridiplantae > Streptophyta > Magnoliopsida > Malpighiales > Euphorbiaceae > Mallotus > Mallotus repandus. The sequence goes on from CATIWM010558211.1 coordinate 2,185, forward strand.
TGTTCTAATATGGCAGATGAAATAATAATATTCACTAAATACATAGCTGTACCGTACAGCGATTCATATATATGGTTCTTAATCAATGCATATATACACTGTCTAATGGAGCTTTGTAGGCACACTAACTGAGGACCTCTCTGTCCTGTGCGATGCATCTTTCACACTACCAATCAATGACAGCTCCTATATTGTAACCATTTTCAATCTGTATATACCTACAAATTTTTAGGTTTAAAAACTATTTAAGTAAATTTGTGTTATTTTATATATTTATAATTAATTAAATTAAATTATAGATATCTGAATTTTTAGTAAAATTTGACACAAGGGTAATTAAATTTGTGTTATTTGATATATTTATAAAAGTAATTTAAATTAAATTAAACGGAATTGCATTTTTATTTTGTAACACTTATTTAATTAATTTATAATTTTTATTTTATTAAATTTATGTTATTTTATTTTTATTTTAAAAATAATTAATTAAATAAAAAATATATTAATTTATAATCCACACATATTACAAATAAACTATAGATAGAAATATTTGATAAGGTACAAGTTTACAACCAGTAAATCTATCAGTGAATATTTAAATAAACTAGTTTTATAAAATTATCGGTGTTAATTGTTATAGTTAATATAATTTTTTTAATGACATAAGCCATTATTTTCTAATGTAAATTTCGTAAATAAACTATTATAGACTCATTATTCTAAATTTTGAAGAGTTTATCATTTATAAACTCTTCAAAATAAATACAATTTCTTACAAAATTACGTAATATACTCTAATAAATTATGTCTATACTATTTTCAGTAGACTATTGATGTCATAAACTATAACATTTATTTATTACTTGTTTTAAATTTATTTCATTTTCTAAAATTCGATAAAATTATTTATAATTTTAAAATAATATGTAATTTAATAAAAATATACATATCATATGAAATTATTTTTACGGGGCTGCATTCTTTTTTATCAATTTTAACGAAAGTGCAAATGATGTTAAAATTACAAATAGTTAATAAATTTAGTACTTTTATAAATTTTAAAATTAAAATACATTTATGATAAATCAAAAATATTATAATTTTTTCATACCAATAATCGTATTCCAATCATAGATTAAAGTAATAAAGATATTCTTAAAAGAAATATCTTTAAATTGCTTATAAGGGAAAAAAAAAAGTCTTGTCAATGGATAAAATTGAGGAATACCCCCGAATAAGTATTTAGAGGTCACTTCCTTCCAAGTTTCCAGAAGTTATAGTCAAGAAAAATGAATCAATTGGTGGAGCAAGCAATTTCAAAGCAGCAAGCTACCAACCATTAGCCAAAGGAGTTTCATGTCCATACCTAAATGGTCATTATCTATTACGTACCTCCCAATACAACTTGAGGTTTGCCCAAATGCATACTTTTCACTTCTAGATTGTGTATAATTAAATTTTTTTTGATATTTTTATTTAAATTTTAGTTTAATTTAATTCTATTTAATTTTTATAATACATGAAACTAGCCTATTTTATGAGTGCATATTGATGTGAGTACAACAAAAAATACACAAACTAATATAATGATTACTCAAAGAAAGTAATATAATTAAAAAAATATTTTTCTAATTTGTTATTTTTTCTTTTTTATTTTATTTTTAAAAAGTATATATTTATTGGTAAAAATCAAAATTGAAGGTTTTGAAATGCTATAAAAATTAAACAATTAAAATTTAATTATATAAAATTTTAAAAGAAAATCATACTTTTTATATTTAATAGTTATAAATTTGGCATATTACATTTGTAACCACTTGTACTTGTATAATTTTGTCGCTCTACCCCTATACTTCAAATTTTACAAAATAATCATCTCAACTTATCTATAACCTATTATATAAACACATGTTTGTAATGTTGGTAAGATAAGTAAGACGATATGCTGACATACAAATAGTGATAAAGTGACAAATTTACACAAATATGCAAGGTAAAGTGGTAAATTCATACAAATACATATATGTGTTTATATAATAGGTTATAGACAAGATGAAATATTAATTTGACAAAATTAAAAATACAAAAAATAAAGTGATGAATTTATATAAATACAAGTAACTATAGATATATTATGCATATAAATTTTAATTATTTTAAAATTAAAGTTAGATGTTTTTATTGTTCCTTTTAAGTAAATATTCTCATCCTATGGTATTTTATAAGCTCTTTTTTGGCCTTAATATAAAGGATTAGTGTGTTAATTTTATTAGTATAGAAAACCAAGACAGCAAATGATCTTAACTTTGGTCATTAAATTATCTATCAGAGTACAATAACACTACACGAAATAGGAGTATAATGCTTTATGGGGCTTGGTGTCATTATCTTTAAGCAATAGCCATTGGGGTGTCATTATAAATAAATGACATATGGACCTACACATTGCACATCATACCCTTTAATTGAAAGGAAAGATCCCAATTGGCTATCTTAAATCCCTATCCTTACCTTTCTTTTCTATCTCTAGCTTAGCTAAACAATTTCGTCCATATTACTTCTATCAACAATTATTGTAGCAACCCCTTCTATTTATGGTACCTCACAATTAGTTAAAATAGTAAAAAATATAAATATTTTGTTCAACCCTTATTTTATTTTTTGTGATATTAGGATTTAATCACTTAATCTAATTATTAAAACAAAAAAACCTTTCTATTGATAATTAGTATTCTATGGGTCTATGGCATCCAAATCAAATGTAGTCATTTTTGTTTCTAATTTTTAAATAAAATATTCACAGTGCTTGAATTATTATGACATTGATTTTTTTATATAATTTAAGTAGAGAAAAAAGTCATAAATTAGATTTCTACTTTTTTTTTATTAAATGTCCACCTAACCAAAGTATGTGATGAGCTATGCAAGAGGGCGACTAGAAATCACTATATTAAAAAAAAAAAAGATAATTTTGAAAAATGTTTAGAAGTATAAATTTAAACTACATATAAAATTATACGAACTTAATTAATATTTTTTGGATTAGGTAGTTACTACTCATCCTTTGATTTCTCCACTGATCATTATATAAGAGAATATATTATATATACAGAAAAATTTATCTTTAAAAAAAAAAATTGTAATATTTTAACATAATATGACAAATGAGACAAGCACATTTTATGGATCAAACATATAAATACGATTATTATATGTAAGTCATTATAGCGAATGAGGTAGAAGTGTAGCGATTACTTTCTATTACTATTAAAAAAATTCAAAGTCATTGTATGTTAACTTCAATCATATTAGTCAACACCAAAAACGACTCGTCACATAAATCAAAATTTTCTCTTTCGAGTTTTTGTTCTTTGTATATTTAATTAATTAACACGTAAAGGAAAGTAGCAAGATAACAACATTTCACTTCTCAACTTTTGTTTTTAGTGAACCACTTAACCAATTCTTGACTTTGGAGTTATATATTATACTTTTCATTAATGTTATTATATAGCCCTATCATTATTGAAAAAAAAATTATATTTAAAATTTTTATAATTTTATTATGTTTTTTTAAAATTTATAGAAAATATTTTACTTTCCTACTTAATTATAATTCTAGCAAAAAATTTAATTTGATTAAAACTGATTAAAAAAAACATATATAACCACCTTAAATATGAACCAATTCATATATTATATAATTAGTTTCAAAACTTTTGACCAAAATGTATGTTATTTTGAAATTACAAATGATTATTCAAAATAAAATTCTTTTACTAAATTTTGAAAATTAAAATAAACTCATAAAAAAATATAAATATCTTGATTTTTTTTATATGCTAATAGTTATATTCTAAAGGAAAAGTAAGATATAGCTTGATTAATATAAGATTCAAGATGTAAAATCGATTTTTTTCGTGAATTCTATTTGTTTGGAATAAAATTAGGAATAATGCAGTTTTCTTTATTCTAGCAATTAAGGGGCATTTTCCCTTAATTGGTAACGACAAAGAATAAGAATGTACACATTAAAAAAAAAATCAACATTTTATTTTATATAATTTTAAAATTACATTCCTCTTGCCGTCCCTATATATATATATATATATATATATACGCACACGCATATATGTTAAAATTTAGTTTAAAACTATTACCCTAATAAAAAAAAAAAGGTGAAAATCCAATTTCAAATAATTTTTCTTGTAGAAACCAATAATCATTTTTTTTTTATAATTTGAGGTAGAATAAACATTCATAATAAATAAAAAAATCAATATTTCATGATTTGATCTTTTTTTTTGTAAAAAAATTCTAGAAATTAAACTCTAATTATGATGTTTCATGAATTAATTATTGAAATTATTATGATACTTTTCCTCCCCTTAATGCATCTATATCATGTTATTGACTACATTCTTTCTGTTGCAGAAAGTATGGGATGCCATAACCTTATGGGAGGACATTGTATACTATAGCCAAAATTTTATTCCAAAATATCATATTTTTTCAATATAGTATGAGAAATTTCATTTATGGTATCATATATTAAACTCAAAATATTTTTAATGTTTTTTAATTTTTTATTATTATTTAGTTTCTCAACTTTTCAGCAAATATCATATCATTTTAATCGAATGATCTGTTAAATTTATATGTTATTTTTAACTGAGAATGTATTATATGTTGATTTGTTCTTTTTCATTCATTTTAGATAATGAATATTTTTTTTTATGTATTCTATTAAAAAATGATTTATGAATATCATAAGCTTTTTAAAAATGTTGTCATATTCAGCTGGCCAGTTGTCAGAATATCCACTGACTAATACCTAAATATTATATTCTTGAGGCAAAAATCTTCAAAGATATCAATTTTTTAACATAAAAGATGAATTTCTATATTTAAAAATTAATGCATAAAAATAAAAAACAAATTTTCATGAAAAATTAATAAAAACAATAATGTTATAAAAGTAACAAATAAAATCTCACTAAGATCATGAAATTTTTTTTGTTGTTATTCTCCGATCACATTGATAAAACTCTTTTGATCTTCAATTCAATGATCCTAATATTTCACCAACAAAACAAATAAAATAAAATATAATTCTTTTAAACAGAAAGATTTTTCCAGCAAAATTGATTATTGTTGTTTGAATTAAATAAGTTTATAAACATCTCAAGTACATGAAATGCCATATTTTTGTGCATTTCATTAGTGTCTGGGCATACAAGGCTAACTATATAATACTACTAAATATTAAGTGAGACTGATATATAATATTTGTTTTGATGCATATAAAAATTTTATGTGATAATGTACTTTATTTTATGAAAAATATGAAATTAATTAGAAATTTAAAGTACATTTTGATAAAATAAAAAAATTAATAATAATATAATTAAGAAATATCAAAATAAAATCTTACTTTAATCATAAAATTTTTATTATTATTCTTACAACTCTTTTAATGTATCACTTGGCGATCCATATCGTCCATTATCAATAAAAATTTCACCAATTCTTTGGTGTTTAATTGAGAAAAAATATCAACAAAAATTTTACCATATTCCATAGGATAAACAATTAAATCTCATAAAAATATTAATTTTACAGAGAAAAATTTAAAAAGATCCAAAAAAATAAATAGATAAAATTTATATTTATCGAATGCAAAGAAAAAAAAAAGGCTAAAGTTTTGAAAAAGAATATAAATATATGCGCTTATTATGTGCTAGGAGCCAAACCGCTCAATTTTTAGTGGGTCAAACTACAACTTTTTAAAAAATTCATCAAAAAAATTCCATACAGCGATACACTTCAATGATTATTAAGTTTTTTCCCCATACTTAATTTAAATTTTATTTTATATTGTACTTCCTAGTATTTTTTCTAATTTTTCACAGTAATCTGCCATTAATATTTTAATGTGCATTCATAAATTGATTTTAGATCTCAAATATTAAATTAGAATAAATTGAGCTATGTAGCAGATATAAATTTACATTTTTTGTTTTAATGTTTTTTTTTAATAAGCAAAGGTTTTTCCTTTACAGTGATTTGAAATTAATTTCATAATTTATAATATCATAAAGTGAGCATTTGTCTTTTTTTTTGTGTGAACTATGGTATCTAAAATTTATTGAATTCTAATTAACCTGATTCGATTTGGTAGAATTATAAGAACAGTAAAGGTCATTTAACTATTCAACTTTTGACTTATTTTAATAATTTTTTTAAATTAATAAGAAAGTTATACAATTTAAACATCAGTAAACTGCACAATAAGAACAATTTTTTCTTTTAAATTAAATAAAAATTAATTCTACAAATTAGCAATAATAAAATTTAAATTTACATTGCATTTTATAATACTTTTAGAGAAAAATGACTGTTAAATCTCCACCTCTATATTGTTTTAATAAATCTTGATGTACTGAAAATTATAAAAAAAAAAAGCTGTACTTTTTTTTGAAAATGAAAAAAAATATATATGTACTTACATATCTTTAATTCTGTCTCTCACTTTTTTCCACTTTTAGAGTCACAATATGAACTTTTGATTTTTTTTGAGAACAAAGAATATATAATAAAAGATATTATAAAGATTAAACACATTGAAATGTCATTGTTAGATTGGTAATTCAAAACTATAGCAACCACCCAATTAATATTCCTATGGTGGCCAGCAAATTATCAATGGGATTTTGGAATCATGAACTCACTATTCCCTCTTTTTTTTTCTTTGAATCACTTTTATCATATCTTGACTATTAAAATATTTTATTTAAAAATTCATAAAAAATAAAATTATTCAAAGTAAAGCATGATTCTTTTTTTTTTTTTAATTTCAAAGATGTAATCTTAAGTTTTTAATATAGACGGCATTGTTTTTTTAAAAAAGATAAATATAATTATATTATATTAATAGAGAGTGAGCATTTAATTTATTCCGTCGTAATCGAACTAAAATAATTTAAAATCAAACTAAATTAATTTATATGTAAAAAAAATTAAACTAAATTCCGAAGAAAACTTAATTAATTGAACTAAAAATCGAAATTTTTACACAAAAACCAAAATAAATATAATAAAATCCAAATTTTGTAAATTTTAATTTATTCAAAATTTTAAATTAAAATATTATTTTTTATATATTATTTAAAATATTTTAATAATAAAAATTTTCCTTTTTGTGTTAACCAAACTAAAAATATTTTTAATTTAAATATTTAAAATCAAACCGAAGCAAACAACCATATAACCAAATCAAACCGAAAAAATAAATAAAATGCTTATTTGGTATCCCTAGTACTAATCAATTAAAATAAATATTATTTTGATTTTTTTTTATAAAATATATGTATAATTTTTTTTTTTGGGTGGGGGGTTAGATTGCAATTCTAAAACTTTGTATTTATTTAAAGAATAATAATAAATAAATTCTTTCGAATAATTGAATAAAAATAAAAAAAATAAAGCTCAAATTATCGGGATATGATATTTTAGAGAGATTTGTAGGCCTCGCTTGAGAAGACAGACGCAGAACAGAGTCCAGCTGTCTATAAAGACGCGGTTAGAGCTTAGACTGGGACCCACTTCACGTGCGATTCACACCCCTCATTAGAGAAGCGCAACGAGAACGCCACGTGTCTATTTCATCAAACAAAAGGGACACGTGTATAGATCCCTGATCGTAGAAACGGGACCACTTTTGTCCTCTTTTCTATAACCAGGTCAGATTAGCCTCCCCTCCTCTCAAAGTCGCATCGCGACAAAATCGTAACTAGCAGCAGTACAAAATACATAGTTTCTCGTAAGAGACAAAATTTTTATGTTTCCGAAAATACCCCTGATTTTGTCCACTATTAGCAGTTAGATTTTAGGTTACTGTTTAAATATTTTTCTGTATGATGTGGCTTCCGTCCATGGGGCCAATACAACACGTGCCATGCTGCCACGTATTTGATGATTGCTTGAAGGCGGCAGGAGTGAGTATGTATAAAGGAAAAATCCAAAATTTTTGGGTTATATATATATATATATATAGTTTTGGATTTATTTGCATAATGTTATTAGAGCTTAATTTTAGGTAATGCAATTTTTTTTGGATAATGGCTAATGAAATCCTAATTAATTTTTTTTTGTCAATAAGATAATTTCATTCATCATTCAAATCCTAGTTATTAGTTATAGACGTTTGTGATTGCAAATTTTATTGATGATTTAGTAGAAAATTCTACGTTATTGTCATTTGTGAGTTCGATTCATAATGTATTTTAATTCTCTTAAATAAGTTTTTAGGTTCAAATTTGATATATAAAAAAAATTACGTCGAAAGAGTTTTTACCTCTTTATAAATTCATCCGATTTATACTTTAAAATAGTTCAAATTTTTTACAGTCGGATACCGAACATCATGTGTAATAAAAAAATTTCATTATGCTAAAAAAACATATAAATAAAATATATCAATTTTTTCATGAAATAAAATATGCTTACACATAATTGATAACTTGATTTACGGAACCTCTGAGTCATGCAGTCAAACAATCAACAAAGGGCAAGGTGAAAAGTGCAGATCTACCCCACAAACAATTCGATGCCTAAGTTAGTAAGGATAGAGAGAGAATTTAGAGAGATAAAAAGAGAGTAATGAACTAAAGGAATATAATGAATCACAATGACAGATATGAGGAGTATTTATAAAGGTAATAATGCTCAAACCTGATAGAAATATGATTCCTCATTCATGTAGGATTTGGGCCTTCTTGAGGAGTTTCTTCTTGATCCAAAAGTTTATGAGAGACTTTCATCCTATTTGTATAGGACTTTCTTCATCCACAAATAACCCTTAATTAGGAGAATAAATCTTTAATTAAATAGGAATATACTTATGGGGTATCAAGAGTCCCCCCCAAAAGTATGTTCAGATATTTATGTCCGAAATTTGTGGCATTGTGATGTCAAGTGATTGGGAGTAACAAGTGTCGTGATCGCGTATGATAATGAAGGGTGAGCTGAGGTGGCCAGTCTCAATCACTGAAGGTGAAGTTGCACGGTACCGAGTCTTAGAAGCTTGCTTGTCTAAGTAGAACATCCTGGAGGTGCCAGCTAGGCTTAAATGTAAGTACTGTCAATTATTTCTGGGATGATGCTCGGTGTCATGAAAATGATCAGAGAGATTAACTCGTCAATGTTATAAAATGACCTGAGGGGACCAGTTTTAGTCACTGGAGTTTAGATGCTCGGTACATTAGAAGCGACCCAAGTCTCCGAACCTCAGTACATTAGAAGCGACCTGAGGGTGCTAGCTTCAGTCATTGGACTTTAATGCTTGGTACATTAAAAGAGACCCGAGTCTCCAAACCTTAGTACATTAGAAGCGACCTGAAGGTGCCAGCTTTAGTCACCGGACTTTGATGCTCGGTAAATTAGAAGCGACCCAAGTCTTCGAACCTCAGTACATTAGAAGCGACCTGAGGGTGCCAACTTTGGTCACTGGACTTTGATGCTTGGAACATTAGAAGTGACTCGAGTCTCTGAACCTCAGTACATTAGAAGTGAGCTGAGGGTGCCAGCTTCAATTATTGAACTTTGATGCTCAGTACATTAGAAGCGACCCGAGTCTTAGAGGAAGTGTGAGCAGTTACTCTTCACGCCTTTTGAAATACTTGATTTCAAATTTTAAAAATCATCATGTCTGTTTGTGTGTTAGAAGATGAGATATTTTGGCTGCTACCTTCATAACTGCTCGATTAATGGGATTTTGCCTTTCTAAAAATACCCTTAAGTTAGTAGAGATATCTTTGAATCTCGTAAAGGTATAAAAAGGTATTCCAGAAACTTCCGTTTGCTATAAAAATTTTGCTTCGCACTATTGCTTTTGTTTTCAATTGTTCTTACTTGCAAGTGTTTTTCTGCTCTCAGTGCTCCACTGCTTGTGTTTTAGCATCTGTTAGTTTCTTGAAGATTTTCTTCGTATTTCCCAGGTGAAAGACCTTTCTTTGTTTGTTATTTTCTTTCTTTTCATCATCTTCTTTTTAAACTTCTTGGCTCTACAAGAAGAAGTAAAATCTGATTTGTTTGAATCAAAAGTGGATGAGGGTATGCTGGAATGGTTTAGGAGGAGGTACAATATCCCTTAAGACTTTATTTTGGATATTGTCGACAAGATCTTTAGGGCTCATGAGCCATTTTTGGATTGGCAGAAAATGGTAGTTTATGCTGATCAACTGGAAGGGGGGTTGAGGTTCTCTTTAGACCAATTCGTAAGGGATTTTCTGAATAGGTTTAATATAGCCCTTAGGCAATTACACCCTAATCGTTATAAAATCTTAACGGGGTATATAGAATTGATGCACAGAAAGGGTAGAAGCTTGGATTTAGATATGTTCTGGTTTATGTATGGTTTGAATAAGAAAAAAGGGGAGCTGACCTTCTCGTTATCGGTTACTCCAAATCAAAGTTTGTTTGCTAAGCTTCCAGATCTACCAAAGTCTTGGAGGCACAAATTTGTTATTATTGAACATCTGTTGGACTTTGTCCATGTCCGACGTATATGGGTTGATGAGTGCCATAAGGGGCAGTGCCTTATAAAGCTGCATGAAGACGATATGGCTCTGTGCTCAAACTTTATAATCAGAGCATAGCAGAGGGTACATTTGCTGAGAATTATTCTCAGTGATATCTTCAGAGAGTCTATCCCAGACCTAGACTTACTTCTAGTACATTCTGAGTTTCTAAAGGTATTCTTCTGACTTTTTCCTTTATTTATTTATAGATGGCTTATTATTTGGCTTTGCAGACAAGCTATTAAATTCAGATGATGAGCAGGAGTAGGAGCAGGCGCAGGGGTAGGATGTTACTGACCTTATTTAGGAAATAGAGCTTTCTGAGATTCATGTTGAATGTCAAGTTATGATGGTAGAAGATCCTGCAACCGAGCTTTTCAAGAAGAGTTCTACCGAATCCTTCAAAAAGCATTCTCGAGGGAAGGAGTAGGATGAAGAGGAGTTGGCTGAGGGGGGGGGGGGTTCATCAAGCTCTTGAAGCTGCCTGTATGCCCAGTTTTGAAAAGGTTTATCTTATTAAAGATAAAGCCTTCAAGTATCGTCAATACCCAAGTTCGAGATCAATATACTGAGTTCTTACATCCGCCGAAAGATATTCAAAGGTGGCAAGATGTGGGAAGAAATGAACTGTTGAATTCCTTAATTGGCCATAATCTTGATGTAAGTTTCTTAACTTAGTTATTTTTTAACTGTAGGAGCTTCAAAGTTTTAACTTTTTTCCCTTCCTTTGCCAGTCGGCCCAAGGATTATCGCTGGCGACAGATAATTATTTTGTCCTTTAGAGTGAATATAACTTCAAAAATGCGAAGGTTGGCACCATCACCTCAAATTATAATAAGCAATTAGAGGCGGGTAAACGTGCATTGGAGCTTACTGAAACCCAGCTTGCCCAGGCCAATTCTGAGACCGAGGCTTATAAAGGAAAGTCCAGGAGCTTGAGCATTCCTAGACTCAGCTTACTTTAAGGATCGAGCAGAAGGATGGAAAGCTTGAGGCTTTAAAGAAAGAGCTAGCTTAGGAAAAAAAAATCTAGGGGTGGTGATATGAAAAATTATCAGAAGATGTTAAAGGGATTCCTCAAAGATTACAAGTCTAAGTATATGAGAGTCTTGCTTGCTCAACATTCTAATCTGGACTTCTCTAAGCTTAAGAAATTTTCATTAAATGATTTGGCAAAGTTGGTTGCTGAAAAAGATGCAACAAGCAAATCTGCCCTCAAGCGACACAAGGATCCACAAGTCGCTGAAAGAAAAGCTGACGTTACAAAGAAGTCCGCCTCTAGGTGACCTGTTGATCCAAAAGTTGCTAAGAAAAATCAACTTCTGAGGCCAAGTCTTTTACTACTGAGCTTACTCAAAGCCAATCTCTTGAGAATATTAATCTTACCCCTTCTGATAGGGTAGTGCCTCCCGAATCTGAGGCCAATACTTAAATGTATTTTTTTTATATAATAGAATTTACAAAATGAATGAAAGAGCACTTCTATTTCATTAAATCATACCTTTTTTTAAGTATAATTTCATTACTGATAATATTTTTGAAGGCTATCTGAATTCCAATATCGAGGCAACTTTTTTCCTTGTATATATTTTATCTTATATGCACCCTTAGTAGTTTTCTCTATGACTTGATAAGGGCCTTCCCAGTTGGGGCTAAGCTTGCCAGTTTCAGAGCTTCCTCTACCTATGTCAGCTCTTCTGAGTACCCAATCTCTGACCTTGAACTACTTAGGCCAGACATGTTTGTTATAATACTACTTGATTTTCTGTCTCTGAGCTTCTGCTACTATAGCTGCTTGTTCCCTTCATTCCTCTAGCAAATCCAAACATATCCGAGCATTTATGGTGTTAATCTCTTGGTCTAGATCTTTAATAACTCAGTAGCTTGATGACCCAATCTCTATCGAAATTACAATATCCATCCCATACGTCAGCCTGTAAGGCATTTCTCCCGTGGAAGTCTTGGGTGTTGTTTTATATGCCCAAATGACGTTATTGAGTTCCTCCACCCAATTTCCCTTCTTGTCATCTAACCCTTTCTTCAACCCTTGCATGATAATCATCTTGGTAACTTTTGTCTAACCATTGGTCTGTGGATGAGCTATGAAGTAAATCTGAGCTTTATGTTTAGGTCCAAATATAATTTTTTAAACTTTTTATTGTCAAATTGCTTTCCATTGTCTGTTATCAAGGTGTGTGAAATGTCAAATTTGCAGATGACTTCTTTCCAAAAAAAATGTTAAACCCGAGCTTCTGTGATAGTTGGGACAACTTCTACTTCCACCCACTTGGTGAAGTGGTATATGGCTATAATCAAGAATTTTTTTTGAGATGTTAAGATTGGGAATGGGCCAAGGATATCCATTCCATAAATTGTAAAGGGCCAAGGGCTTCCAATTAGGTGCTGAGTGTTGGAAGGCTTGCGGCATAGACGAGCAAACTTTTGGCACTTGTGGCATTCTTGGACGAGTTTCTGAGAATCTTTGGTCATGGTGGGCTAATAATACCCTTGTAACAGTGCTCTTCTAACCAACGTGTTATGGGATTCGTGTGCTCCGCAGATTCCTTCATGTACTTCTCTAAGTATGTAGTTGCCTTTTTCTGGTGACACACACTTAGACCAGGGATATGATAACGATCTCCTATAGAGTGTTCTATTGTGCATGGAGTAATGTGAGGCTCTCATTTTCAACTTACAAGCTTTCAACTTGTCTTGTGGAATAGTGCCATGTTCTAGGTATTGGATAATCAACTTAATCCATTCTGCAACTTCTTGGATATCTGTGATCTTTACTTCTTCTGTGCTGGGTTTAGTCAATTCTTTAGTTAACTCAAGCTCCTGAAATGTCTGGCTATCTTCTTCTGCTACTTTTGCCAATGTGTCTGCGTCAGAATTTTCACTTCTAGGAATTTGTATAATTTCCCATTATCCCCCTTCCTGCTCGAGCTTCTTTAGGAGCGTTCTAGCCTTTTCAACGTATTTAGCAATACTCAGCTCCTTGATCTGGTATGTGCCTTTGATCTAATTGACAACTAGTTATGAATCAGAGATGATTTTAAGATGTTGAGCTCTAACTTCATTTGCCAGCTTGAGTCCTGTTATCAGTGCCTCATATTCTGCTATATTGTTGGTAGCATTGTACTTGATTTTTACTTCATATCTTATCATAACTCTATTTGGCCCTCTGAGAATAATTCTAGCTCCAGATCCATGCACTCTTGAAGCTCCATCAACGTATATTTTCCACTCTAGATATAAAGGAGTGGTTGCGCCTCCTGTTGTCATCTCTTAAATAAAATCAACAAGTGCTTAAGCATTGATTTATTGTCAAAGTTTATTACAGATGTCAAATTCCCCTAGTTGTGTGGACCATTGGATAAGATGTCCAGAAGTCTCAGGTCTTTGAAGGATTTTTCTTAGAGGAAAATTTGTTCTGACAATGATTGAGTGAGCCTGAAAGTATTATCTACGCTTCCTGGATGTGTGGACAATTGGCATAGCAAGTTTGACCATCTTGGGATACCGGACTTCCGAGCCTCTTAGTATCTTGCTAACATACTAGATGGGGCTTTGCTGATTTCCTTCCTCTCAGACCAACACTGATGCTATGGATTCATGGCCAATGGAAAGATACAAGTATAGGATTTCCTCTAGGATTGGCCTACTGAGTAAAGGCGATGAAGTTAGGAACCTCTTGATTTCTTCAAATGCTTCTTAGCATTTGTTATCCCACTCAAACTTTTTAGTATTCTTCAAAGCTCAGAAGAGGGGTAAGCATCTTTTAGCTGAGCATGAAATAAATCTTTTAAGTGTTGTGATTCTACTGTTAAGTTTTTGAAGCATATTTAATGATTGTAGAGCTTTCATATTGAGAATAGCCTCCACCTTCTCTAGGTTTGCTTCTATTCCTTTATGTGAGATCATAAAACCTAAAAATTTCCTAGCTTTTACTTCAAAGGCGCATTTGTTCAGATTTAACTTGATTTGATATTGATATAGCACACAGAGGATTTGCTTAAGATCCTCAGCGTGTTGCTCCGATTATTGGCTTTTGACTATAATGTCATCCACAAACACTTTTACGTTCTTCCCAATAAAATCTTAAAACATATATTCATCAACCTCTGGTAGGTTGCCCCTGCATTCTTTAAGCGAAAAGGCATGAATTTGTAGCAGTATAGGCCTTCATGGGTGATAAAGGACATTTTCTCCTGATCTCTCTTTTTCCTTGGGATATGATGGTATCCCTGAGCAGCATCGACGAAGCTATATAAGCTCTGGTAAGCGATTGAGTCAACCAGTTGATTAATTATTGGTAAGGGATAGCTATCTTTAGGGCATGCTTTGTTCAAATCTGTATAATCCATGCATATTCTATACTTTCCATTTGATTTTTTCACCAAGACCACATTTGCTACCCAGTCTAAATACTTAACTTCTCTGATGAACTTAATGTTTAACAATTGTTTAGTTTCCTCAACAATTATCTTTTATCTTTTATACGAGAACCTCCTCTTCTTTTTGATTACCAGTTTTGCTCCTAGAATAACATTTAGACTGTGTGACGCCACCTGAGGATCTACTTCCATAATCTCAGGTGCTTTGGAAGTGAAACTGCCTGAGTGGTTAACAAGAACTTTGCCAATCCTATTTTTTACTTCTTCATCCAGCTCACTGCCAATCTTGACTATCATCCTTTTAGCTATCTTCAGATTTTAGACTTAGTCAACAAGTTTGGGATTAGCTCCTTGTTTCTTTATCTTCAAAGACTTTAAAGGGAATGCTTTTACCCGAGGTTTAACAACCATTTGATAACATTCTTTCGCTATAGTATGATCTTCAAGTATTGTGATTACTCGATCTTCTAATGAGATCTTCATGGTCAATCTCCTAATGCTCGTAGCTGCATCAATTTTGTAAAGGATAGGTCTTCCTATGATGCCATTGTATGTGAGAGGAAGGTCCACCATGTTAAATAATGCTTTGACCACCTTGAGGTCACCAGTATCTCGATTTTCAAATTGTACTAGCAATTCAACTAAGCCCATTGACTGTGTCATTCCCCTACAGAAATTTGTGATAGGATTCTTAATGAGTTTTAAATCAGTGATTGATCCTCCTATAGCCTTGTAAGCGTTCTAAGAAAGTGCATTGACAATGCTTCCATCATCAATTAATAGTATTTTTACCAGGTAGTTATGGATGTATGCATTGACAACTAGGGCATCATTATGAGGATGCTGAGCATGTTCCCCATCCTCAGGTCTGAAGGTAATAACTACTCATTGATTTGATACCGAGCATTCTTCCTTCTGAGTCCTCTTTAGTTTTTTCTCAGCTGATGTTTCTCCTTCGACTATCATGTTGATAATGCCAGCCTCTTCATTTCGAGCTTCCTTTTGATCGGATCTATCTCCAGTTTGGTCATTCGAATCTTGGCTTTTTTAACGTTATCTATGAATCTGCCTAGCTTTCCATTTCTGATTAATTGCTTAATTGCCCATTTGAGGTCTTGGCACGTATCTGTCTCATGCCCATAATCATGATGGTATTGACAATAGAACCTTTTATCTTGTATTTTGCTCTTGGATGGACTCAACCTTCTGGTTGGGATTATGCCCACTCTATTTTTCCTGATCCATATAAGAATTTTAATTCTAGGGGTATTCAAGGGTGTAAACCTTTCAGCTTCTCTTTTGAATCCCTCCACTAGATTTCTGAAGTTAGGACACTAACCTCGAGATCTCTTAGACTCTGATCTTTCTTCTTTTCTATAAGATGGCTTGTCATCATCTTGACGCATTCTTCTATCTTCATCTAACTTTATCAGCTTAATTACCCTAGACATTACTTCAGAAAAAGTGTTGGGTTCTTTTGTCATGATTTTATCCTTAAGCTTTCCAAGCCAAGTTCCATTTTTCGTTGCTTCTATAGCCACTTTATCATTTAGGTTTTCAATATTTATGGCAATTTTATTGAACCTGTCCAAGTAACTTCTCAGTGACTCTGTTGGCTCTTGTTTACACATTCGAAGATCATTTATGTTCTCAGTAGGAGGGACATTAGTGATAAACCAAGTTTAGAACTTCTCTACCAGTTCTTCAAAGGATGAGATATAATTTTCTGGAAGTCGGTGAAACCATCTTTGAGCTATTTTTGTGAGGGTGCTGGGGAAGATTTGACATAGGATGCTATTGTTCACATTCTGGAGCATCATCTTAGTTTTGAATGATGATGTGTGGTTGATTGGATCTCTGGTACCATCATATTGGTCAAGTTGAGGTAGCTTAAACTTGGATGGAATCTCCATCTTGACTATTTTGCTTACAAAGGGCATGGTTCCTTCTAAGACATATTCGTCTTCTTTTCTTGGTTCGGTGCAAGATTTTTGAATCACCTCTTATACTTTCTAAGCTATCTGGGTGTCATCCAATGTCGGGATACTGGTGCTGGATTCCCCTTCTAGGTTTCTATGAACTTCTTTACTCCTGTCAAGCCTTGCCTGTGTTATAACTGGTGGTGTAGCCAGATGGTTCTCTGGATTAGCCCTTCCAAAGTTACTATTATGGATTAAAGCATTTAATTATTGTTGTATTAGGGTAATCTGGGCTTGAATGTTGTTAATTATTGCGTCTTTATAAAGTGGAGGAAAATTAGGTGTTTGGTTGACAGGGCTGATGTCTGCTGTGTTTATGGTAGGGAGATCTGAAAGACTCAGGAAAGGAATGGAACGTATGGGTCTCTTAGCATGTTGCAAACGGGCATAATAATAAAAGGTTGTCACTAAGTTGACCATCCCTGAGTAACGCCTACTAGTGCACTCGTGTCAAAGGGGAATTAGGATGAAGTTCCAATGTGCAGAAGAGATGGTGATGGATTGATTGGGGGAGTAGGGATTGGGATGATATGGGTATTTAGAGTTGTGCTTGGTGGTGGACTAAAAGCCATAATATGAATATTTTACTCATCAGAGAATAATGGCTCTGACTCAAAAGGTTCCCACAGACGGTGCCACTTAATAACTTGATTTTCAGAACTTTCGAGTCCTTCGGTCAAGCAATCAACAAAGGGCAAGGTGAGAATTAGGGATCTAGCCCATAAACACTCTGATGCCTAAGTTATTAATGGTAGAGAAAGAATTTAGAGAGAGTAATAAGCTAAAGGAATAGAATGAATCACAAGGAGAGATATGAGGAGTATTTATAAAGGTAATGATGCTCAAACCTGAGAGGAATAAGATTCCTTATTCATATAGGATTTGGGCCTTCTTGAGGAGTTTCTTCTTGATCCGGAAGTTTATGAGAGACTCTCTTCCTATTTGTATAGAACATTCTTCATCTGCAAGTAAACCTTAATTAGGAGAATAAATCTTTATTTAAATACGAATATAGCTACAGTGTATCAATAATGATAATTTAATATTGATTAATGCTAAAATAATTTAGTTATATATAATGCATAAATTTGTTAAATTTATGTAAAAATAAGTAAATTGTCTATTAAGTGGGATTTTTTTTTACAAAATTTAAATATCAAAATGGAATAATTAGGAAAAAGAGCATTTATTGAAATAGTAAATTGTTCAATTTCTCTCTAAGATGCTTTCAAGAATTGTCTTAGGGAGTACGAATCTCTTTTATTTCAGCAAGTGTTATAATGCAAATTAGCATTGTTCTTTAGGGTAGTTATAATTTAGTTTTCTTTAGTTTTTTATTGTGTTTGTTTAAGTTTTATGCATTAATTCTATTTATATTTGTTTATGTTGTTTTTATGTTAATTTTGTGTTTTGTAGGTTTTCTTAGGCTTAATTCATGCATGAAAGTGTATTCGGGTTGACTAGAATGAAGAATAATGCATGAAGAATTGAAAGGAGGCTCCACAAAGGGGTGCCAACTCGACACATTGTTGTTGAGTCATTGTAGCAATCCTTCATGCCGACTCGTGACGCCTATGACGAGTCGGCACGAACCATACGATGAAGGCAGAAAACCATGCTGACTCTTCACATCCGTGCTGAGTCATTATAAAGACATCCAATGCTGAGTTCCTCCTGAGTTGGCACAGTGGTGCCAACTCGTCTCTCACACCCCTTCATCGCACCCTTTCATATTTATATCTATTTCAAAGGGACACGAATTTGGATCATGAGAAGCCTATAAATACATGAAGTTGGCAATGTTTTAAGCATGAAAAAGCATTCTAGTTTAACCATTAAAAATAGTTAGTATCTTTATTAGTTTTATTGTTGAAAAAAAGAAGAAGTTAAAGTACTTAGTGTTCAAAAGGAATATCTAAGGACTGAAGGAGGATCAAGAGGTCCTACCACAATTAAGTAACTTCTTAGAGAGCATTGAAGAGTTTATCAATACAATATTTTCTCCTTATTTCTGTTTAATCCCTTGATGTTTAAATACTTCCTTGTTGTTCCTTCATTTTGAGCATTATGTATTTTGGCTAAGTCTTTGTATGTAGAACTACAATGATGAATTAATTTATAAATCACCTTTTTATCTTTTATAATTCATGGTTGATTTAATCATTAATTGAGTTTGAATTGTGTTATGTATGTTTGATCACCATATATAACTTATTAATCAATATGTTTACAATGAGAATTGGAGCATTTTGGTGGAAATCTAATTGAATTTACTTAGAGGTTAGAATAATACTTGGAGAGAAGATATTCACTTTAAGGGGATAAAGAATTGGCATAGAACTTGTTGGTTTTTGTTTATCTCTGCAATTTCATGAGAGTGTGTATGGACTCTAAATGAAAATACCCTTAGTTGAAAATGAGAGTTGCTTTTAAGGATCATTGGCTATATTCTGCAATCAATACATGCATATTTATATGATTGTTAACTTTTATAATTCTTGATTAATTCTGAATTGTAGTACATTGCTAAAAATATTTATTAATAAATTCAACTTAATTAGTGATACCCCTCAGGTAAATTCTTATTTAATTGATACTTTATTTTCCTAAATAGAAGATTACTTATAGAACAAGGACGTCCAAGTCAAGTAGGAAAAGGAGTTCCTTATCAGGAAGACTCCCTAAATAGGAACAGGTCTTACATAGAAGAGGAATCCTATTCCTCTCAGGTTTGAGCATTATACTCCTTATAAATACTCATCACTTCTCCCTCAATGATTCATTCTATTCTTTTAGCTCATTGCCCTTTCTCGCTTTAAATTATCCTTCCAATCTCTCTTTGACTTAAGCATCAGAGGGTTTCTAGGGGAAACCCCATATCTCACCTTGCTTCTCTATTGATTGCTTGACCGCAGGACTTGGAGGTTCTGAAAATCAAGTTACCAAGTGGCGCCATCTGTGGGAAACCTTTTGAGTTAAAAGCCATCATCGTTTATTGAGCTAAAACAAAGTTCACATCATGACATCCAGCCCACCGGCCACGGATACTCAGATCAATCCCCTAGGATCAGCCACAGATGCTCCCATCAATCCATCAGCCCATGTGCCTCCTATTAACCTATCAGCTCCTATCTTACCTATTGATCCAACTCTCATTCATCATATAGGGCCGTAATCTCAAATCCCTTTTAATACACACTTGACATTCAAAGTCACCCAAGGTTGGGTGACCCTAGGCACGAGCTTTCCCTATTATGCTCCTATGCATCATATTAGCTGACCCATTCCTTTAGTGCCCTTCCTAAGCCTTCCAAGAACCCCCATAACAAACACATCAGACTTAAACACAATAACCCAAATGTTCAACTTGCCTTTAGTGAATAGAGAGGCGATGATCCAAAGCATTCAAGCTCAAATGGCTCTCATGCAACAATAATTGAATGCCCTTATTCAAAATAATAACCCCAGAGCAGATAATGTAGAAAATAATGTGAACTTGCCACCCATAGCTACCCAGAGTGCTCACGGATGAGATAGAGAAGCTCGACAAGATTCGAAAGGAGAGTTTAATATAAGCCACCCAGTGTTAAATGACTCTCAAATAGCTTAGAAAGTGGAACAAGTAATTCAAAAGGACCGAACAGGACCAGGAAAGGAAGATGAGTGCGTGTAGGAAGGAATAACGCCTTTTGTGAGCATCATCAATAAGACGAAGATCCCATCTAAGTTTAAATTGCCTTAATTAGAATAGTACGATGGCACCGGAGACCCAGTCAACCACGTGTCATCATTCAAAACAAAAATGATGCTCCAGATTGTTAATGACGGAATTTTATGTCGGGTCTTCCCTGGCATGCTTACTAAAATTGCCCAAAGGTGGTTTCACCAACTTTCGAAGAACTCTATATCATCTTTTAAAGAGTTGGTTGAGAAGTTCAGAACGCGGTTTATCATTAATATTCCTCCTACCAAAAGCATAAATGATCTTCGGACATGCAGGCAGGAAATCAATGAATCGTTAAGAAGCTACTTGGATAGATTCAATAAGGTGGTTATGGAAATTGAGAACTTAAGCAATGAAGTGGCTTTCGAGGCACTAAAGAATGGAACTTGATTGGGTAAGCTCAAAGACAAGATCTTAATAAAAGAGCCACGTACCTTCTCAGAGGTCATGTCCATGGCTACCAAACTAATCTAGACGGACGATGATAAAAGGTTATGAAGGGACAATGAAAAGCCACCTTTTAAAAAGAATGAGAGAACTGATTAAAGAAGACATCCAGCTCCCCAAAATAATTATAGGAACCCAGTAGAAGGGTTCAAAAGAGAAACTGAGGGATTTACACCCCTAAACGCTTCCAGATTAAGAATTCTCATGTGCATTAGAGAAAATAGAGTAGGCATAACTCCAGCCAGGAAGCTAACCCCTCCAAGAAGAGGAGCACCAAATGGAAACAAGTACTACTAATATCATTGAGGTTTCAGGCATGAAACAGATGCTTGTCCAGACCTCACACAGTTAATTGAACAATTAATCAAAATGGAAAGCTAGGGAGATTCACAAGAACTCTAGATCTGAATGATCGAGCTGAGGATTAACCAAATATAAAGAAAGCTCATACTAAAGTAGCTGAAGTTATTACCATGATTGTCAGAGGTAAAACACCAGCCACAAAAGGGATGAAAAGACCATGGAGGGAAGAATGCCGAATACCTAAACAAAGTCGACCATCATATTTGGATATGATGATGGGGAACATGTCCAACATCCCCATAATGATGCCCTGGTTGTGAGTGCATACATCCAAAATTATTTGGTGAAGAGACTTCTGATACATGAAGGTAGCACTGTCAATGCACTCTCATGTAATGCCTACAAGGCCATGGGAGGTTAAATCACTGATTTAAAAATGATAAAAAATTATATCACCAGCTTTTGTAGAGGAACAACCCAACCATTAGGAGTAATGGAACTAGAAGAGGAATTTGGAAACCGGGACACTGAAGATACAAAAGCAATCAAATACTTGTTCAATGTAGTAGATCTCCCATTTACCTATATCGGGATCATCATATTGCCTATTCTGTATGAGATTGATGCTGCCACAAACATCAGGTGGCTAACTATGAAAATTCCTTTAAAAGATCAAGTAATCACCATACAAGGAGATCGGTCGATGGCCAAACAATGCTATCAAATGGTAGCAAAGCCATAAATGGAAGCATTCCTTTGGAAGCTATAGAAGAAAAGCAGGGAGCAAACCCAGAACCTACTGATCAGGTCCAGACTTTACAGATAGCTTAAGGCAAGACAGACAGAATCGGTAGTGAACTTGACGAGCACATGAATAAAGAAATTAGTAAGGTCTTACACGAACATTCAAACAACTTTGCCTCACACGCGTCTGAGATTATAGGAGTAGATCCTCCGATCGCGTCTCATAGCCTAAACATTAACCAGAAAGCTAGACCCGTGGCTTAAAAAAAGAGAAAGTTGGCCTACAAGAGACAGAAGGTAATCGCTGAGGAGACCAACAAACTATTAGATACCAGATTTATCAGAGAAGTTAAACATTCGAAGTGGGTAGCTAATGTGGTACTGGTTAAGAGAACCAATGGAAAATACAGAATGTGCATCGACTACACAAACTTGAATAAGGCATGCCCTAAAGACAGCTACCCCTTGCCAACGATTGATCAGGTAGTAGATTCAACAGCCTGCCACATCTTGTATAGCCTTATTGATACTGCCCAAGGATACCACCAGATCATAATGAAAAAGGAAGACCAAGAGAAAACATCCTTCATTACACATGAGGGTCTTTATTGCTACAGAGTCATGCCTTTTGGACTGAAGAATGCTAGAGCAACATATCAAAGGTTGATGAATCATGTCTTCCAAAGTCAAATTAGGAAGAATGTGGAGGTATATGTAGATGACATTATCGTCGAGAGCCAAAATACAAAAAAACATGCCGAGGATCTTAAACAAATTCTCGATACTCTTGATCAGTACCAGATTAAGCTTAACAGGGATAAATGTGCCTTTGGAGTAAAAGCTGAAAAGTTATTGGGCTTCATGATTTCACACAGAGGGATAGAGGCAAATCCAGAAAAGATGGATGCTATTCTGAATGTGAAAACTCCTAAGACACTGAATGAACTTCAAAAGCTTAATGGTAGGATAACAGCTCTTGGAAGGTTTATCTTATGCTCAGCCAAAAAATATTTATCCCTATTCTGAGCTCTAAACAACTCCAAATGATATGAGTGGAATGATGAATGTTAGGTTGTATTTGAAGAAATCAAAAAGTTTTTATCATCACCACCACTACTCTACAAACCAGTGCTAAATGAAGTTTTATATTTGTATCTCTCCATTGGACACGAATCCATTACCGTAGTGTTAGTTTGAGAAGAAGGAAGCTAACTAAACCCAATTTACTATGTTAGCAAAATCCTCAAAGGCTCAGAAGTCCGGTATCCCAAATTGGAAAAACTCGCCATGATGGTTGTCCATTCATATAAGAAGCTCAGATAATATTTTCAAGCTCACCCAATCATAGTCAGAACCAACTTCCCCTTGCAAAAAATCCTTCGGAGGCCCGAAACGTCAGGAAGACTGGTCCAGTGGTCCGTTTAGCTAAATGAGTTCGATATTAGTTATGAGCCTCACCACCAGATAAAAGCTCAAGCATTAGCAGACTTCATCTAGGAGATGACAGTAGAAGAAACAGCTTCGGTACCTTACCCGGAGTGGAAGCTATACATTTATAGAGCATTTGGGGCTCAAGGATTTGGTGCTGGGATTATTCTCATGGAACCAAGTATGGTCAGAATAAAATATGTAGTCAAGATCAAGTACAACGCCACGAATAACGCAACTAAGTACGAAGCATTGATTACAGGACTTAAGTTAGCCATTAAGGTGAGGGCAAAAAATCTCAAAATCTACTCTGACTCTTAATTAGTGATTAACCAAGTCAAAGGGACGTACCAAGTCAAACAGTCAAGCATGGTCGAAAAAGAGAGACAGCTTCTAAAGAAGCTTGAACAAGAAGGAGGACAATGGGAAATACTGAAGATCCCCAGAAGCAAGACACAGAAGCAGACCTCTTAGCAAAATCAACATCAGCAAATGATCAAACCTTCAATGAGCTCGAGCTAGCTGAGGAACTAACTAAGCTAAGCATTGAAAATATGGAAATTATGAACACTCAGGATGTGGCAGAATGGATGAAGCCAATCATTGAATACTTAAACCATGACATCTTACCTCAAGATAAGCTTAAAGCTTGGAAGTTGAGACTCAAAGTTGCACATTACTCCATGAAGAAAGGGGAACTTTATAGAAGATCTTTGTCTCACCCATAGTCGAAATGTGTTTCTCTGGAAGAAGGCAATTACGTGTTCAGGGAAATTCATGAAGGAATATATGGAGCCTATGAAGCCCAAAGCTCACTGGTTAGAAAGGCATTGCTCCAAGGATACTACTGGCCAACTATGTCCCAGGATGCGCTACGACTTATCCACAAATGTTCCAAATGTCAGCAGTTTGCTCGGCTGAATCACAAATCATCCACCATCCAGCATCCCATTGGAAGCCCATGGCCCTTCGTTGTTTGGGGAATGGACATTCTAGGACCCTTCCCAATCTCAACATCATAGAAGAAATTCTTGATCGTAGCTATTGACCATTTCACCAAATGTGTAGAGGTTAAAGCGGTTCCAACCGTTATAGAGGCTTAGATACAACACTTCTATTGGAAGGAAATCATCTGCAAGTTTAGAATATCGTACACTCTGATCACAGATAACAGAAAGCAGTTCGACAATGATAAATTTAAGACATTCTGCTCTGACTTGGGCATCAGTCTCAGGTTCACCTCAGTAGCTCATCCCTAGACAAATGGTCAGATGGAAGTTACCAACAGAATCATCATGCAAGGATTAAAGAAAAGGTTGGATGAAAAGAAAAGGAATTGGGTTGAAAAGATCAATAATGTTATTTGGGCATACAGAACAACACCTAGGAATTCAACTGGAGAAACACCTTTCAGACTAACCTACGGAATGGATACGATGATCCCTGTGGAGATTGGGTCATTAAGCTACAGAGTAACAGGAGAATTGGACCCGGAGGTTAACAATATTAATGCTTAGATATGTCTAGACTTACTAGAAGAAAGAAGAGAATGAGCATCCATTATTTCAAAAGCTCAAAAATTAAGAGCCGCTGGATTTTACAATAAATTTGTCCAACTAAAGCAGTTCAGAGTCAAAGACCTGGTGCTGAGAAGAGCAGACACCGGCAAAGGCAATTCTAGAATAGCAAAACTCGGACCCAACTGGGAAGGCCTTTATCAGATTACGAAAAAAACTACTAAGGGTGCGTACAAAATACAAAATTTATAGGGTAAAGAATTACCCAGATATTGGAACTCAGACAGTCTAAGGAAATATTACCAATAGAGAAATTGTATTTAAATAAAGAAATAGAGAAATAAAAGTACTCTTTCCATTGATTCTCAAAAGCAATTCTACATTCAAAAAAAAAAAAGAAAAAGAAGGAAATTATTCAACATAACATTAGCCCCAGATTCTGGGGGCAATTTGACATCACCAGACACTGAGCTCGGTTCCTCCAAAGGTTGATTTTCAATTATTTCAACAGTAGCAGATGATTATTTTCTAGTAACTTCAGGCTCAGTCGGTGTCTCAGAAGTAGCCCCCTTAGTAGCAGTAACTTGCTTTCCCTTAGCCTTCAGGTCTTTTTGCATCTTCAAAGTAGACTTCTTCACAGCCTCTACCTCAGAAGCCAGCCTTGCCAGGTCATTAGGAGTTATCTTCTCCAGTTCAGAGAAATCCAGATTTCTATGCTGAGCAAGTAGTACCCTCATGGACTTGGATATGTAAGCTTTGAGAAATCTGGCTACCATGTCCTGGTAAGACTTCAAATCTGCCTTCCGGGCATCCTTCTCCTCAACCAGATTTTTCCTTAGAGCATCCAAGTTGGCATCCTGCTCTTCAATTCTTTTGGTTAGCTGGGTTTGGGTGTGCTCAAGATCTTTAATCTTTTTTTGACAATACTCAACTTCAGACTTCCCCTTCACCTACTCCATCTCTGCAATCTCTAAAGCACACTTTGCTGCTTCGAGCTTCTTCTCATATTCTAGCTCGATGGCAAAAAATCTTTCTTCCTTTAAGCTATTTTCACTGTTTAGGAAGAATTGGTTGTCCTTCCACAACAACAACCTTGTACCAACTGAGAAACGAAAACATCAAGTCTTGAAAACCTAAAAATAAATGCAAATTTAAAAGTTCAGACAAGTACCTCTAGTGTCTGTAAAATTAAAGCATTCGACAGCTCGTCATTCTCTAGATCTATCCACCGTAATATATCCTTCGGAAGAAGCAAGGACTCAGCATATTAGTCTCAAACTTGAGCATTTTTAATGCTTGGAGGATTCATCTTCTGGAGGAAAATTTCCTCATGTCCGGACATCCAGGGATCCGCGGACGTTTGATGTATAACTCGCTTCCTTCTATCAGCTCCTCTTCGTCTAGACCTAGCTCCTGAGTATGTTTTCTTAAAACTTCAGTGATTTCGGTAGCCATCACCTGCAGTGGAGGCACTACCAGATCTTCGGCAGTCGTGGAATGCGAATTAAAATGAACCTCATGATCACTCTCCTCCTGGTTCAAGTCTATGATGTCCAGATCTAATCTGAGCGACTCCAAATGCTCATCATCTGCAATGTTCATTTCATCCACAGAAGTGAAATAATCAGCCATCTACAAAATAAAACAAAATAATGAAGTTAGAATATACCTTCCGAAGCTCAGAGATTACCAGCAACTATACATGAACCAAAACATCTCTAAGTCTGGTTCCCTATTCTCTCTATGTGCAAGCTCTATGCACCCTGTTAAGATCCTATAGCTATCGGGATAGGGTTACCTAGGTGCAATATTAAACCTATTTAAAAAAGCCTTAACAAACAGGTCCATTGAAAATTGCAGACCACCTTATAATTGGTCCGCATACACCACTATCCTCACCATATTGGTAAAAGGTTCATGAGCCCTAAAACCTACCCTAACAATATGCAACAAAAAATCATCTGGAATACTATATCTTTGCCTATAGCACACTAATATACTCTCATCTACCCTCAATATGTATGATTTCACTTGTTCTCGTGGAGCCATCACAAAGTAAGAAGAAGAAGAAAATAATACTAATGAGAATAGAAGAACGTTCACCTGACAATTTAAGAAATTCTGGCAGTAAAAGGTAGCAAAAGGCAGATGAGGGAGTAGAAGAAAGTGAATGAAGCAAAATGAATAAGGATACACAGTAAGAGCTTCTCTCTGCAACAAACTTAGTTATTTATAAAGCAAATGAAGAATCCAGAAGGACATCAAACACATTTAGGGCGGAATACTAAAAAGACATCTCTCAAGGGTAAACTGGCCAATATATCCATGCTATAAACACTCATTACCAATACAGTTATCAATATAATTATCCTTTCAACTGACGTGATTCTTCAGTGGCACGGCGTATTGAAGCGTCTCGTCTTCTGACAAAACAAACAGACATGGCAGTTATACAAATTCAAAATTCAAAAAGCATATCAAAAGGTGTGAAACTTATAAATTACGCATCTCACTACCAGCTCTCCTAGATCTCGGGTAGCTATATTGCACTGAGCATCTCATAAAGTCGAGTATATATGGAAACTCGCATCCTTAGGTCACTATATTGCACCGAGCATCTCACAATACCGAGTATATACAGAAACTCGCATTCTCGGATCGCTATATTGCATCGAGCATCTTAAAGTTGAGTATCTATGGAAACTTGCATCCTCGGGTCGCTATATGGAACTGAGCAATCTCACACAGTCTAGTATATATGGAAACTAGCACCCTCACTTCGCTCTTCAGCATTGAGGTCTCAAAACACCAACAATAGCTGGTCCCATTCTGTGTGTTGCAACAAAATTGGTAGGTTAATCCCTCAGAACGTGTATTAATGCCAAGCATCTGTATAAGTCCAGCTGGCATCTCGTTATTTCACTCAAACATCCAAACTTCAAAGACTCGGTACCGAGCATCTCAACCTCCAATGACTGAGGCTAGCCACCTCAGCTCACCTTTCGGCATCAATATACGACCTTTTATTTCTTCTTTAGAGTTCGTTACTCCACATTATAGTCACCATAAATAGTGAACTACAGAATCTCAGACATAAATATCCAACCAGACTTGCAGGGGGAACTCTTGATACCCCTTAGGTAAATTCTTATTTAATTGATACTTTATTTTCCTAAATACAAGATTACTTGCAAAACAATGACGTCCAAGTCAAGTAAGAAAAGGAGTTCCTTATCAGGAAGAATCCCGGATCAAGAAGGAAAACTCCCTAAATAGGAACAAGTCCTATATAAAAGAGAAATCTTATTCCTCTCAGATTTGAGCATTAGACACCCTATAAATACTCCTCACTTCTCCCTCAATGATTCATTCTATTCTTTTAGCTCATTATCCTTTCTCTCTCTAAATTCTCCCTCTAATCTCTCTCTAACATAAGCATCAAAGGGTTTGTGGGGGAAACCCCACATCTCACCTTGCCTCTTTGTTGATTACTTGATCGCAAGACTCGAAGGTTCCAGAAATCAAGTTATCTAATATCATTTGCCTATCCATCCTAGTATTTGCCCAGTTAATAAAAAATTTACTCCAAATTCCCAGTGTTCGACACCCTACTTGCTCTATACTTAGTCTTGGAGACTAGGGTTTAATTTGACTCGCATCAAATTTGGGCGCCATTGCCGGAGAATTTATTTAGTGATTTTTATTAACTTAGGGTGGAGAAAGGTTGTTTTAGGCTTAAATTTTGTATTTTCTTTCATAATTTATTATTTATTGAATAGTAATTATTTAATTTTGATTTTTCTTTACATTACGCTTACTAGAATTGCTAGTGAGAATACTCTTTATTTTAATCCTGAAATTGAATTAACTTTATGCGCTTTATGCAGGAAACGAAGGCAAAGAAGAGTGATTCAACAGAATTTGAATAATATGGCTAAACCAGAAAGAAGAACATTAGGCGATTTTTCCATGCTCGACATCTCGGGTAGTTTTGGAGTAATAGTGGCTCTAACCATTGTTTATAACAACTTTGAGATCAAGCCAAGTATCATCCAAATGGTGCAGAACAATCAATTTGGAGGTTTACAAGGAGAGGACCCTTATGCTCACATATTGACTTTCCTTAATGTTTGTACAACTTTCAAAATAAATGGTGTAACCGATTATAAAATAAGGCTTAGAGTTTTCCCATTTTTGGTCAAGGATAAAGCACAACTTTGGCTTGCTAGTTTTCCACGTGAATCAATCATAATATGGGACCAATTGAAGCAAGCATTTTTTCATAAATATTTTCCACTACATAAGACAACCAAGTTTTGCAATGAGATCACAACTTTCAAGAAAAATGCAAGTGAGACAATCTATACAGCTTGGGAAAGGTTCAAGGAAGTTCAAAGGCAATGCTCACATCATAGCTTATTGGATTGGATGATTCCTCAAAATTTTTATGACGGGTTGATAGATGAGAATAGGAACATTATTAATGCAGCTTTCAGTGGAAAATGGGTGGATAAAATAGCCAAAGAGGCTGTAACTTTGCTTAAGGAGCTTGCCTCTCAAGGGTACATAGGTGATGAACCAACAATGAAGCAAAAGGAGTTTTGGAGCTTGACACTATCAACTTATTGAGTGCAAAGGTAGATGCTCTCACCAAGTTGGTAAGTAAAACTCAAATTAATTATGTGGAAAGAGCTAATGTTGTTTATGAGTTTTGTGGAGGAACTCATTCATATACTCAATTTAATGTGAGTTCTAATGAGGATGTGAGCTATGTGCAAGGAGCTTTTAATCAGAGAATGGGATTAAACTCCAACACCTATAACCCTCAATAGAGAAACCACCCTGAATTCTCATGGTCAAATCCATCATTTTAATTAAACCCTTCATTTAACCTAAACACCAAACCACAAAACCCACCTGGATTTCCCATGAAACAATAAGCCTTCAATCCTACCCATCCTAAACCTAACCTTAAAACCCTTATGGAGCAATTTTTCAACCAATAAATGAGCATTAATATACAAAATAAGGAGCAACTAAAGTAACTAAACTCTAAACTTGAACAACTTGCTACTCATGAAACCCAAATTGCCTAATAAGCCTCCTCCTCCAATACTAAATCTTTGGGGAAGCTTCCTAGCCAACTGGAGTTTGTGCCAAAAGAGACTTGCCAAGCAATTACTTTGAGAAGTGGTAAGGAGGTTGAAAAGGATGTTAGTAAGAATAAAAGAGTGGTTGATGATGACGATGAAGTGGAATTCGGAGCTAGTAAGGGAAATGAATAAGTGGATATTAGTAGTAAAGATGATGTTAATACTGAAAAGAAGGGTACAAAGAGAGATGCTAAAAAACCCAAAGATGATGAACCTAAAATGGATTTTAAAACACTTCCTTTTCCTCAAAGGTTCATGAGGCGTAGCTTGGATAAACAGTTTGGCAAATTCCTTAATTACCTCAAGGAGATTACCATTACTATACCATTTATGGATGCCATTAAAGATATGCCAACATGGGGTAAATTTCTAAAGGATATCATTAGCCATAAGAGCAAGCTTGAAGATTATGGGTTAGTTTCTCTTGTTGAAGAATCTAAGGCTATGTATTCCAAATTCCCACCAAAGCGTAAGGATCCCGGTTGCTTTACAGTTCCTTGTATAATTGGAGGTACTTATTTTGATAAAGCCTCATGTGATATTGGTGCTAGTGTTAGCCTTATGCCTTACTCTATTTATAAAAGGCTTGATGTCAGACCCGTACTCTACTATTGGTACATTTGCATACATATTACATTGCATTTATATATATTGGCTGAGTTTAAGAATAAGTTAGTATATATATAGTTAGACTAGTGTATCGGGTTAAGTCGTGATTTGCACTAGATCATAGAGCGAGAATTTTTGAATTTTGATGTAACTCGAAATTAGTAAAATTATGAGAATAAAAGGGATTAGGATTAAAAATAAAGTAAAAAGTGAGATTTAAAAAGTTTAGGATGATTTGGACTCAATTGAAACAAATGGACATGCTAAAATGCACAATTGAAAGCTAGAGGTTTAATAGAGGAGAAAACCATTTCATTAAGGCTTAAAATGGATATTTCACCTTTAATATATCCAAATATGA